>JANHFX010108731.1:0-235619 GCA_027560015.1 Chloroceryle amazona
GGCTGCCCAGAGAGGTTGTGGAGTCTCCTTCTCTAGACACTTTCAAGACCCACCTGGATCTGTTCCTGTGTGGCCTGCCCTGGGTGTTCCTGCATTGGCAGAGGGGTTGGACTCGATGATCCCCAGAGGTCCCTTCTAACCCCAACCATTCTGTGATTCTATGATTCTGTAAAGTTTATTTGGAGATGAGCAGAGTGAGATGCTTTACTTAAATCAACAGTTGGAGGCACAAGACCTCACTCTGTCCTAGCCACTTTTATGGCCCCTGAAACCTACCCAGCTGTGGCCTATGATAAGTCTCTCCAGAAAACCTGGACAGTTGCTGTTTTCTATTGATTCATCACTTACTCAATGACAGCAAATTCCAATTTTACCAGTTTCAGGCCATTTTTCACTCCTGTCTTCCAGAACCAGATGGTTTTAATAGTAAAATAACAGATTTATTTCATAAACTTAGGTCAGGCTTATAATTACATTCCTGGGAGAAGATGAAAGAATAAATATACATATATAGAAGTGTAAATTTAACTGTATTTCTAACTAGCTGATGTAGTATTCTTCACCTAAAATTTCTTCAGTGTCACAACCTTATGCTGCAGAATCCTGTACTGAATAAAGTAAATGTACTTAATAAAGTAGATGTTTTAGAAAAAAGTATCTAGTCCTTATCCACAGACATCCCACAACAAAGCTGAGGAAAATCAGTAATATATAGCAAAATCATATCATAAAGATAGATGTTCACATTCAATCTCCTCCAACAAAATAAGGTCCAGTATACTCAGACCGTTCCTCATTTTGACAAATTTCTCTGCTGTAGCCATATATAGTTATAAGAGTAGGGTCTTAGGTCATGGAATCATTTTAGCTTCAGGAAAAGTGAAAGACATCACTAGTTTTGGTCAATTTGTGTCAGCTAATACAAGGACTAAAGAACTCCATTAAAAATTCCCAATCAGTAATTAATTTACAAACCACCACAGAAAATTGTCCCCTTAGTCAGTCACAACCAGATGACAGATGGAATCCAAGCATCTATCTGCAAACAAGGCCCCTTTCAAGTTGTATAGATGTTTCTTCTGACTATGCAAGCTTTTGCGCACTCAGATGCTATCATAAAAGTATTTTTTCTCTTAATGGGCCTTGTGATGTTCACGTCTACCTGACTACTTTTTGTTTTAAAGACTGATGGAGCTGACATTGCCCTGTTGACATATAAAGAACTATACTGCATTTTCCAGAGTATATTACTTTGCCTTGTCACCTAGAGAATTAAAAGTCAAACGTGATATGCTAACATTTTGTCTCATACACTTTACTGTAGGAGCTTAGTCTGAATTACCACTTTTGTTCTCCTCATAACATAACAAAATGGATCATAGTGTAACATATAATGTACAATTTGTTTCAAGGCTTTGTTATTCCAATAATACTTTTTCTATCTATCCCCTAATAGGGGCTACTATTTCGTAAGAGTATTTAAACATGTTTTACAAACTTTGGAGTTTGTTACCCCATTTCTTTACGCTTGGTGAAACTCCATGCTTTGTGTCAAATAAGCTAAAGCAGATCTTTTCCTCTTGACTCACCCCTTCATATTTTAATGTTTATCTGCCTAGATTATAATTCTTCAGGCAGAAACTCTGTAATTTTTACATTCTGTAAAGTGATTAGCATGACTTGATTGCTGAATAAAACATATTCAGAGTTTATATAATTTTATACAAAATGGTGGGGTTTTTTTTAAACAACCTTCTTGAAATAGCACTCACATCTTAAAATGTCAAAGCAATAATCAGTCTTCTTTAAAAAGGTAAAAGGAGCAATTCTAGTAGTAGGTTACATGGGATTGTTTTCAGTTATCAAAAATAAGTAAAGGAGCTACAACATAAAACTTGAGTTTCTAAACACAAGCTAACTGTAGGTAACTTTAGTTGCTCTAAAACTGAGTCATATCAGTTGATTTATTTTTTGTCATTTGTACCAATTTTTAATCAGCTCTTTCTTGTTAAAGTTGTTTGTTTTTTTTTTCCCCAAAAGATAACTGCAGGATGAAAACTGAAGTGTTTCTACTCAGGTATGTCACAAAGTAGTCATTACTTTATTGTCACCTTTTGGCCATAAATAGTGTTAAAAGATCTTGTTCCATCCTGGCTCTTCAGCTAAAAGTTGTCATACACTAAGCAACAAAGTAAACATGGAATTCCTATGATACTTCTTTTTAGTCAGGGTTGAGATGACAATGTTATTTATTATTTGTAATTCAATAGCCAATATGAAATTGTATGATGTTAAGGTTGATGGAAACCTGAGAAGGTCTGGAAAGACCTGTTTGGAAGGAAGAGGTGTTGATTGCTCCCAATGTCTCTGTCCCCCCCTTTGGCTCCTTGCAGATATGCCTTAACAAAAGGAAGAGAGAACTTCTGCATAGGTGGGACTCTGTCTTTTCTTTAGTGAAGTGCTCATGCTGACTGTGCCATGGAGGAGGTGGATGGCAGGCGTCACACTACTTCTAGCCTATGGAACTCATGCAAATCAACACTCCTTGTGGAAATTGGGAATGCCACCCAGATATGTCAAGGGTAGAAAGGGAGAGAAAACTATTGATCAGTGTGCACCCACCACCAAAGAACTGAAGACTTGGTCTGATCCAGTGAGACGTCGCTGGTGGTGATAATCTTTTCTCTTTATCTTTCTCTTATTCACCCTCTCACTCCCTCTATCTTCTCCTATTTTCTAATAACTCTTTCTTCCTCTTCCTCAAAATTTAGTCGCGCTGTAAAATAATAGTCTACAAAATTTAACACTTTTATCTGTACTGTTCCATTAGGGAGAGCTAATAAATTGTTCTGTTATTGTTCCTCAGAGTCATTGTCATGACTCTGCCGCCCTGGCCGTGAAGGGACAGCCTGTTTCGGGGGATCACAAAGATTCACCTCCCTCGTTGTCCACTGAGTGGGACAAAACAATGATTGAAATAGACTTGGATGAGTTTTTAATCTTTATAATTGGGGTTGTGCTCCATGCAGCATATTGAACTGGATCAGAAGTACAGTAAAATGAAAAAGACCGAGGGAGTCAACTTGTGCCCTGTTCTTTTCTCTGTCTCTCTGCCTGCATGCAAATATGGATTTAGGGACATAAAAATCAGTATATATGTGTATGTACAGATTTAGAAGCAGGTATATATTTGATTGCACTAGTCATACAACCATTGAAATATAACTTGCACAGTTACTGTCATGCTGATGACAGGTAATCAAGCAAAAATAACCCAGGTCCTGTCTTTTTTGAAAAGGCATATTATTTCAGTAATGCTTCCTCTCCAACAGAACTGTCACTGATAAGGAAGTCCTTTTTAGAGAATTTAGGGATACCTTATGGACACCTCATTTCCTTGAACAATGAGGCAGAACTATGATGAAAAGTTTCAGTGGGAAGCTGCAGTAGTTTTCTGAGATGTCCTTGTCTGTCTTCTCCTCTCTCACTGACTAGCAAGTAACATTTTTCTGCATAATGCTTTCTTGTATACTTGTATCTGAAGACATTTTTAGAATAGCTTCCAACACAGTACTTCTTTCCAGACTTGTATTTTAAGATGCTTATCACTGATTCTTTTCACTACTTTACTGGAAAGAATGATATTTCAATATGGCATTCCAAGCTGGAAGGAGAACTGCTGTTTCAAAAATATTGAAACAAATCAGAAATACCTACTAATACACCATTTCTACAGCAGGCTTACTAATACAGTGAGGATGAGATCAGTGTCAAGTGACAATAAGTACTCATGAAGAGATGAAAGTAGCATAATTATCTATACTTCTTTATAATTATCTTTTTTTTTCAGATGAATAACATCTGGACAGCATGATGAAACTAACTTTTATTCTTACTGGAGAGCTACAGTACAAAAAGGTATTCTGTGAGTAAGGTGGAAGAAAGATGAAGCATTGCAAAGGCTGCTTCTGCGAGCATGTGGATAATTCTGATTCCATGAAAGTTCATGACTTTCGGATTGAGAGTTGTTTAATAGAGAGAAAAGTACTGGAAAGATACTGAATGTTTCTTGCTGTGACTATCTTAAATAATTCTATCTGGAAGTTAGCTTTTGGACATTTCTGCATAGATAAAGACCAGGGTTTAAATGTACATGTGTTTATGCTTTCACTCTGTCTACTTTTAAAATAGAGCCTGTACAAAGAGAAAATTGCCTTTTTCTTTGTAGGGCTAATGAACTGTCATTTCTTCAAAATGTGTAGTAATTGAGCAGAAGAATAATAGTTCTACCTTTATTAATTTGGATTACCATCTCTTATTGTTGAATCCTATTTATTCTAACTCTGCTAATAGTTGGCCCAAATAACATATGCCCAAATGAAAAAGGAGAGACTACTAGAAAGAATGTCCTGCACCACAGAGTCTAGACTTCCACTGTTACAAGTTGTGTAACATCCCTTTCTTAAATTTGTTGTGATCCCTTGTTAGCTCAATTGGAATGCAATTAGAAAATCTCTTTGTCTTGATAACTACGAATCTTCTTGTATTTTCCAGGGAGTTTATTTTGATTCATCATTGTCCAAACTATGATGCAGCTCCTTAGCTGCAGTATCTCTTTTCCTTCCCTGACATTTATGCTCTCTATGAGTATAAAAATAAGTTTTCTTCCTTTGTTTTACCAAGTTTTCTTCAGCAGATCTCCCCTTCATAAACCCAGCTGTATTTCTCCAAAACTACCCAGTGTCTCCTCAGTTTCTTTGAATTAAATGAAGAGTGTCTTGTATAATAAAACTAGTGCTTACCTCTCTGATAAACATCCCTTCAGATAACAACAAAGGGTGTGCATTTACTTTCTTGAGCTTTTGTCACATGAGAGTTCATCATCATACTGAGTCTGGAGCAGCAGGCCTAACGAAAAAGTGACATGGTTCACCAGCCCATGAGTGTTATTTTTCATAGATCTAATGACAAGTGACTGGTGGTATCACTATGGACATGTAGGTCTTCTGCCTTGAGCAGTTTTATTTGAACCTGTAAGTCTCCAGGTACAAAGAAAGACAGAACTTCTGTCAAGTTTTCTTCCTGCAAATCAGTGGTATATTCTAACATTTTTTGCCTGGCTTTTGTTGTGAGTTTTGCTGGTTTGTTTTTTTTTTCAGCTATTCACAAGAACTATTTTATTTCGGTGTGATTTAATGTAATTATGCACTCATATTTATTAAGTGAATTTTCTGGAAATGAAAGTTTTGGAAACGAAAGTAAAGGCTGACTACAAATATCTGAGTTTTCTGTTTTCCCTCACACTTTCCACTTCACAATTCATAAACTACTAGAATACTCATGGTTTAGAAACTTTCCTATCAAACAGTTTTGCTTTAGTATTGAGTCTTACTGAACTAAAAATATCAGTTGTCTATCCTTCACTAGTAATTACAATAACCCACAGGTATATAAAACAAACCCTACAGTATGAAAAAGAATATAGAAGAATGTGTTTGTTTATGTTCAGAAATATTTATCTAAACAGAAAACTAGAACTTGTTCATAACCTCTTTTGTCCATTAAATACACCCAATATTCAAGGTATGAATTCTAGAGTCCTGGATAGATCTTTCCTTTTCATAAATGATGACTTTGTAAAGGCGAAAGTTAAGTTTCCATCATCATGTTAGTTCAGATCCCTTAGTGTTTGTATATGTCCTTCAAAGTTATTAGAGACCGCAGGACACAATCTAAAAATCCTTACAGTAAAGAAGTGGGTGATAGCTTTAACTACTAACATGAGAAATAAATGAATGTCAGAAAAAATACACCCATATATAATTACCATTAACATACTAAAATACATTTGCTTTGAATACAATTTCTGTTTATTGTCTGTAACTGAAGAAAACAATGATTATAGTGAAAGTTCTGGTAATTGTATCTGCACAGGAGAAAGTAAATGGATTTTTTTTAATTTTTTTTTTTAACAATGGAGAACTATACAGTAAATATACATTAAATCAAACTCTAAGTCATTTACAGTTCTGAATGCATTTTATCCAGATCTTCTACCAGCCTGACTAACTTACCACCATCACTTTCCACATACAGTTTGCTGCAAGCTCAGAGAGCACTTTTAGGCTCCTAACTACCTCACAACTTCCAAAGTAAATTCAGCTTAATATTTTAATGAATAATTAAGATTTGAAATATAATGCTACTTGAATGCCTCAGCATCCATCTTTTCATAAAAATATCCTGCTGTCAGCAATTACCTTCATATTTGACTTGTACACAACCGAATGAACCATCAGGGCTCAGCAGCCCAGATGGAGCAGCAGGAGGCATTGTGTAAAACATCTCACAGGAGATTACATTATTCTCTACATGCAGAACCTCCCTTGACCTACTGGCCACACTCTTCTTTATGCACCCCGGGATACCACTGGCCTTCCTGGCCACAAGGGCACATTGCTGTTCCACTGATAACTAATTGTCCATGAGGATGCCAAAGTCCCTCTCCATGGGCCTGCTTTCCATTGGGTCTACCCCTAACCTGTACCAGCACATGGTGTTGTTCCTCCCCAGGTGTAGGAATCTACAGTTACCCTTGTTCAACTTCATTAAGTTTGCCTTTGCCCAGCTCTCCAGTCTGTCCAGGTCTTGCTGAATAACAGCACAGCCCTCTGGTGTGTCAGCCACTCCTTCAGCTTTTGTATCATCAGCAAACTTGCTGAGGGTACACTCTATCCTTTCACTAGAGTCACTGAGGAATATGTTGAACAGGACTGGACCCAGTACTGACCCCTGGGGAATACCACTAGTTACAGGTCCCCAACTAGATTCTGCACAACTGATCACAACCCTCTGAGATCTGTCATTCCGCCAGTCTCAATTTCCCTCATGGTTCACTCACCTAACTCACACTTCTTGAGCTTACCTATGAGGTTATTATAGGAGACAGTGTCAAAAACCTTGTTTCAGTTAAGGTAGACAACATCCACCATTCGCCCCTGCCCATCTAGTCACACCATCACAGAATGCTATCAGATTATTTAAGCATGATTCCCCCTCGATGAGTCCATTTTGACTATTCCTGATAACCCTCTTTTCCTCCACTCAATTAGAGATGACACCCAGAATGAGCTGTTCTATTACCTTTCCAAGCATAGAGGAGAGGCTGACTGGCCTGTAATTTCCTGGGTCCTCCTTGCCCTTTTTGAAGAGTGGAGTGAAATCGGCTTTCTTTCAGTCCTCAGGCACCTCTCCCATTCTCCATGATCATTCAGAAATAATGGAGAGTGGTATGGAAATATCATCAGCCAGCTCCTTCAGCACTCATGGGTGGATCCCATCAAGGCCCATGGATTTGTGACTGTCCAGTTTGCCTAAATGATCTCTAATCCAACCCTTAGTGACCAAGGAAGAGTCCTCATTGCTCTAGACTCTCTCTTACCTCAAAGGAATGGAATTGCTGAAGCCCAGTCTTAGCAGTAAAGACTGAAGTAAAGAAGGCATTCAACAACTCTGCCTTCTCCGTGTCTTCCATGATTGGTGCTCCCACCTCATTCAGCAGAGGACCAGCATTTTCCCCAGTCTTCCTCTCATGTGTTATTAAAATAATATCTACTTATTTCTTTCTGGAGATAGCTAACAGATATTTAATGGGACACTTTTTACCTGTATCAAAGCTGACAGTCCAGACAAGGAGCTTTCCTAAAGGTCTGTCCTGTTTACTGGAAAAAAAAAATCTGATGCTGTACTTGCATGTTTATATTCTGTTTTCTACTTCTTGGCACTGTGGTCTTCCTTCTGCTGCTTTTGGTAAAAAAGACATAAATTCCTGTTCTTGTTGCAAATTAATGGCACTGTATTTCAAAGGACAAAACAGCATTAGGCTGGCATGCTGTATTAGTAAGAGCAAGGTTAAGTATGTTTAAAGAGATACTGTCTCTTAGCCTGAAGTGAATTACTGTGGAGATGCTGGATTTCTGCCCAGAGATAAAAAGCAGCTAAGATACCTCTTCAGCTACACTCATTAATTATGTATAAGTCTTACTATTAATTGTGTGGGTTTGTTCATTTGGCAAAATTGGGAAGTTACAGATAATTTATTCTTTTTGTAGTAAATAAATAAGTAAATATTAAAACCTGAGGCTACTAGATAAACACTGTCTCTCGGAAAACAGAAAAGCTGTGACCAAAGCAGAACTATGGCCATCACCTGGCATAAGTGTATTCCACCTAACATAGTATTACAAGCTTGGCTTATTTGCTTTCAAAGAAAAAAAAAAAAGCAGAAATACCACTGATGATATTTTCAAAAGTATTTATCAGTCTTGAGTTTCTGGGTACATATTAACGCTCTTGAATGACTGAGATGTCTAAGGCAATGATCTCCACACTTCAGTTACATTTTTTTTTTTGGCTTATGATTTAGTTTGATAGTTTCTGCATTTATTTTTCTTTTATAATGACAATTAATTATTTTTATTCACCTACTCTAAGGTAATCCATAATTTACATTGCATTTTCAACAGCAGCAAAGCTATAGACTTTCCTTGAGATGGTTGTAAAGGAGTTGTTGAATTTCAGTGACCAAACAACAAAGTTATCCCGATTGCTTTATAGTTCTAATACCAAAGTGAGAAACATATTAGGGCTTGACCGTGAGTTTTGATCAAACTTGAAAATGCAAGGTAATTCTTGGGACTAGATCCCTGACCTGGTTTTCAAAACTGCTATTTAAAGCAGATATTTTCTATTACTTTTTTTTTGTCTATACTATTACTATTATTTTAAAGCAGATATTGTCTCTTACTTTGAAAGCATGAATTCTGGGACATTTACCACTACTACCTTTGCCAGTAGAGCATTTAGTTCGGTACAAAATTTGGTAGAAGACATTCTAGAATTATGATAAAATAGAATGAACATCAAGAAGACAACAGCTGCATGCTTCCATGTCTCTACAAGTGCCTACCATTACTAGAATATTATTTACATTAATCTTCTTCATTACTCCTTCACATTATTTTTCCCTTGTTCTCTTGCAAAACATATGGGAGACAGTTGCATTTATTCTTGATTGCATAGCAATTATAATTAGGCCCTCACCTCATCATCCAAAAGGTTGCACAAATAACCTCCAATTTGCTAAGTACAAAATGGATAATCTCACAATTATTCTTTATTCAAATAGTATTTTGTCATTACTGTCTTTCTCTATGAAGTTACCATTTGCTTGTTTCAAATCCTGAGCTGTTCCAAAGCCTGGTATTCAGGAATAAGTAGTATTTGCTCTGAAGAGCTGTGCTATACCATAGCACAATGATTAGCAAGTAATTCAGTGCAGTAGGATCAATAGTTTGGTTAGTGCTGAAGCTCCTGTGTCTACACGATACACTGGTTTAGTTGTCTACTTTAGAGAAGATTTATTCTGCCCCCGGAGACTAACAGTCACAGAATCATAGAATCACAGAATTAGAGAGGCTGGAATAGACCTCCAAGATCATCAAGTCCAGCTTATGACCCAACACCATGACATCAGCTACACCATGTCACTATGCAACACATCCAGTCTTTCCTTAAACACCTCCAGGGATGGTCACTCCACCACCTCTCTAGGCAGTCCATTCCAGTGTCTAATCACCCTTTCTTTGAGGAAGTGCTTTCTAATATCCAGCCTAAACCTCCCCTGGCACAACTTCAGGCCATGCCCTCTCCTCCTGTCACTAGCTGCCTGGGAGAAGAGCCCGACCCCCACCTGACTACACCCTCCCTTCAGGTAGTTGTAGAGAGTGATAAGGTCACCCCCTGAGTCTCCTCTTCTCCAAACTGAACAACACCAGCTCCCTCAGCCTCTCCTCATCAGACTTTCCCTCCAGTCCCTTCACCAGCCTCATCACTCTCCTCTGGACCTGCTCCAGCCCCTCAATATCCTTCTGAAAGTGAGGGGCCCAGAACTGCACCCAGTACTCGAGGTGAGGCCTCACCAGTGACAGGTACAGGGGGAGAATTACATCCTAGTAATTACATTACTAGATGACCTAGTCCAAACAGTTTAGGCAACTGCCTCCCTCCATTGGATACCCTGATCCTTTGTTCTAAGATATAAATGTTCATATATATTTGGTTACCCAATCGCTTTCGTTAATCAGTTAATTATTTATACTATAGCGATAATGTTTGTATTATGTAACAGATTTATGATAATTTCAATTTAATTGCAGTTTTACATTAATATATGTGTAGTTTATATAGCTAACAAGCATTTTCATGGTGTTTTATTTTCTTGGGAAGGAATTTTATTATGTAAATGTCTTCTTATCCAAATTAATAGCTCATTCTTGTTTGATGTGGAGGGTAATTAAATGGTGTTAAATTAATTTTAATAAAATCAAATATCATGTTTTCCTCACATCTGCCTGTGTATCTGTGCAATTAAAATGTGATGTAATGTTTCTGGAGGATAAAGAAGAAATGACCTATTTCAGTCTACTGGCATTTTAAGTAAATATTTATATCAGATGGAACATTCAATAGCAATAGGATTATCATCTTCTGTGTTACAGAAAGTCTTTCATTAACAGCTTAAACTTTTCTGAAAGAGCTATGGAAAATTGTAATCTGTTCCAAGGCCCTTTACCATCAATTCATTCATGAGGTGCAATTCATGACCATGTTTGTGTTTACTGGGGAATTTCAATATGTTCCTTGCCTCTTTCTGGTTACCTTTTATGCTTTAGTGCTCCTAAATAGGACAAATGTAAACTCAGTCCTTGTAATGAATATTGAACATGGAACTGATTCAGAACCTTTCTTCTCTTGACATTTCAAAGAGTTACATATTATGAAAATAGCGTATCTGGAGCATCTTTCTATTCAGAAGCATTTAATTCTTCTATGAAAGGAAGGAGATGAGAAAAGACAGCAAAAGTCAATCTATAAAAATTATGGCAAAATGCTTAGGCTTTGTACAAGCTGTGCATTATATTTAATTTTACTACAGCTTACATAACGTGCTGAGATACAAGACTCAAAAATAAAAATGCAATTTTGGATTGGGATATTAACTGCTATCATTCTGAAGAAAAAAAAAAAAAAGGCTTCATATTTATAAGAAATAAAGGTCCCTTCCTTTCCCTGCAAACTCATGGAGGCAGAAAGTCAAGTTTATTTATATCATAACTCTACTAGTTTCCATTATTTCAGTTCTGTTAAAAGAGAAACAAGTTTCTTCTAAAGAACTTTCCAGAAGGTAACAAAAGTAGACCTAGAAAAGTTTGTGGTTCTTTTTATTTTGTTGGGGTTTTATGGGTTTTGTTTGTTTTGTTTTAATGCAGTAATAAGTTGATTATGCAATTTCAAAATTAGCTTACAGGCAGGTTTTCAGATTTAAGACTAAAAGTAAAGTAATTGCTCTGGTAGCTGCTTCTAATCCAGAAAGGGTATACCTCACTGTCAAGATGAACCTCTCAGAAATCAAATTGCCTAACTTTCAGATGATTTCTGATTCAATTAAATTCTTCTTCAATTCAAGGAACAATTTTTCAGTGAACAAAGTGCCATTTAAGAGGATAACCAAGCTAATGGACTGTACTGAGTGAAGCTTGCATTAATATGCCAGGCTAGAGACAGTACTGACGAGAAGGTAAACAACATAAGGACTACAGTTCAAAGCTCATAAACATGGGAAGAAAAATACTTGGGCCTATTCTGTTTTGTTTTGAATAATGTTATTTGCATCTCTGCAAAACAAAAGGACAATAGGCATGTACCAGCTGAGAAACCCAGCAGTTTTAACAACAGTTTTCTATAACTGTAACTCCAAAAGATGACAAATTGAAAGTAATTGAATGAAAAATTCTGAAGCATTTTTAATGTGTTACTTATGTATCTTTGTTCTAATTTTGTCTTTCCTCTCAAAACACAATGATACTTAATTGCTTCAAACAAAGGAAATGAAAGATCTGTCTACAAAATGAAAGCTTTCCATCTTGATTATTAACATAGACTTCACTAAGAAATCAAACACAAAGTGAAACACTATTACTTTAAAAAGTCCTAAAAGTCCATTAAAATGCAGGAAAATGGGAACAGACATGCACATTCTTAACCTAAATTATGTGTGATGTAAAATATATGTGCTATGTTAAGATAATAAAGTTATAAATGTTATAAAATTAAGGTAATTCATCCTTAATTTGAAAAACTTTGAAAATGTTATATACAGTTACTGAAATGAAGTTTCAGTTATCTAACCAGAGAACTGACAAAAAAGGAAACAAAATTAATAGGATTACATTTTTACTTCTTTAATGTAATCTTCATGCATATTAGATATAAATCAAAATTCATATATGTAAGAGTAAAAGATTTATTACAGAAATTGTCTGTGTTTGACATCTTTCATAACATGGCCCACATAACTTTATGCAAAAATTATGGAGTTTATATTTTGCTGAACTAATATTTTCACAGCACATTTACCAAAATTAGCTCTAAAGTCATGAACACCAAAGTTTTCACTTTTCTCATCAGTGTGAGCAGCCATGATGGGAATCTGGCCCTGAAACAATACAAAGTACTCCTAATAAAAGGAAAATGGTGTGTCTTTCTCCTAGGCCTGCTTCCCTTCCTCCTTTTGGTACCAGTAATTTGAAAGGAGTTAATGAGAGCAAATGGAGTACCATCTATTTCATACTGGTTTTCAAAAACTATGAAGAAAAATTTGTCCTCAAAATGCTAAATGAAAGAAGCAGATGTCTTTAGACTTCTCTTACAGATGACAACTTTTAAGCATGAGAGGTAGAGAGATTTTTTTGAGCCCATCAAAAGCAGATAAGTTGCAGAATTTGAACTAAAAGCTTAAACCATTCACTTTACACTCCAGTACACTAGCTTCAATGCTTCACGGAAGTGTTACCAGTACATGTGAGGAAGAATAGCCTAAGCTCAAATGGATCAGAAGGACTTCTGAAATCTCACTATTACCCGATGTTCACACTATGGTGCAGGAAACCATTTGAACCTATAGTTAATATTCAGAGTGTTCAAGATTGATAGCATAGTATAGAATAGCATAGCGCAGCACAGCATAGCACAATCTAGCCTTAATAGTTCTTGCTGTCTAGCATTTATGCTACACATCCTTCTCATATCTTGGCATACTTTAATTATAGAGTCCAGAGATTTTCAAGAGTAAAGATCAGTATTTCTAAAGATTACATACATATATGTAGCAAAACCTAGGTTTTAGCAATTTTCAAAAGTCTGTTTCAGACAGATAGACAGACAGAAAGAGTATCCTATCTTCTTTTCTTGATAAATATCTGTAAGGAAATCACTAAAGAAAGTCTAAACAAACATGTTATTTCTCTGCTCCCTTGGGTGTATGTGTGTTTTATGCTTAGAGTTTAGAAAGAATATGTAACAGTACACGCAGTTGTCTGCAAGAACTTGGTATAATTTCAGTTGTCTGAGTTCTTGCTAGTAGTATTTACTGAAAGTGTTTTCCTAGGAAATGTCAAGGCTCAAGAATAATTTACAATGAGCTGGAACTCAACATATGAGATCTTTAGATCTTTATAAGTCAGCAAAGATGTTCTTATCCAAGTTCATATGCTTTCTTATGATGAAAATTTCTTTTGTGCTTTTGTATGAAATTTATCTGCTAGCTGATTTCATTAGTGATAACTCAGGTGTATGATGGTGCAAACTCTATACACGTTTTGTAGAATATTCTTCAAAATTTCTAATGATCACAATTATAATAATAGTAATATTAATAGTTGTTCCTTTAAACATTTTCCTATAATCATAGAATGGGTTGGAAAGGATCTTTGAAGGTCATCTCATCCAAACACCCTGCCACAAACCCTCCTTTTTATTTGTTTCCCCCAGCATCATCTTCTGCATCAAGCAGAATTAACACTTGCATCATGGGGTATGTGATTCAGACAGTATGAAAGAGATAACACATTTTATTTGCAACATCAAACTATGTCTTTGCGATGCTGTTAATCTCAAGGATCAGTTATAAAACGGATTATACTAGGAAAAATGAACAGCAGAAATGTACTTAAAATGTTTTAAAACTTTACAGGCTGATAGCCCCTTGGGTACTTAGCAGTTTCACTTTTACAAGGATGGTTGATCATAGCAATCTGTCCCTCTGGGAAATGAAGCCTGGAAATTACTCTGGGGGCTGCAAGCACCATGCTCCGTATCAACTAGAAAGGACAGCATAATCCCTTCAAGGGCTAAAGCACACAGATTAAGAAGTGATCAAATACTCCAAGACCAAGAGTGAAGAAGCAAGCTAGTTTAGTTCCCATTAGAACGCTTGAACTAGAAAACAGACTCATCCATTTTGTTAAATCTAAAGAGCATTAAACCTTTTGTATAAGGAGTATAAACCCTTTCTGTCTAGCTCATCAGGGACCAGAAGAAGTTTTGTAAAAATCCCAAGACAGAAAATTAACAAGAATGAGGCATAATAACCCACTTAACTGGTGCAAGTTTTACAGAGTTATGAACAACAGAAGCTTTTTGTGGGTAGGATTTTATGGGCAGTTAGTTATTTTTATTGAGGTCTTCCAAGTGAAATCACAACTGAAAGTGAAATCTCTCAGTGTTAAACCAAATCTGAAGAAAAAAAAAAAGGGAGGGATACATAATATAAAGCACCAAGCAATTACTAAAACCAAGGCATCTGTAGTGTTTCTGCAACAAGCCAAAGCTACCGAGAGCTTCAAAAATCTTTTATGACCAGAGAGCTCCAGACTAAATAAAATGTTAAATACTAGCCAGATAGATATGCCTCCAGGCTGCTTTCCTGACCTTAACCTTATACCGTATACAGGTTAACCTCAATCTTTTACAGACAGATGACTGTGTGAAATGGGTGAGTGCATCATAAGTTTCAAAGTTTTTACTCCATCCCTGCAAGTAAATACACCACAACACTTGCTCTTCCAGCTGGTAAAGCTCAGATTTTGTGAAAGGAAGTCCAACACCTAAATAGCATCATTTTATACTAGATCTGCATAGAGTCACTAGGGAATCTCTGAGTAGTGCTGACTAAGAAACACAGCTGCTACTGATTTTGATGGGCCACACATTCCTAGATCAACTCAGTACCTGAAAATCCAATTTCATATATTTCCTTCTTTGTGTTAGGAATTATTTCCCAGCAGTTGCTGGGAAAATGAATTAACATTCCAACAGTATCTTCAAAACATAAGTGTTTTAAGTACTTGAATATTTATTCAAATAAGTTTCTAAAATAAATTAATTGAGAGAAGATAGAACACTAAAATGAACTCTCTTCCTACTGGTTGTACCTCTTGACATTTCTTCTTTAGCTTGCAGTGCTGAATCTTCAATAGTCTGGGAATGACTGCTGAAATGAAGGTAAAACACAACTTGAGTAAAATTCTAACATGAACTCAAGCAACTAAGAATGCATGTATTGCACAGTGTGCTGAGGATTCATACTTAGGAGACAAGATGAGAAACAGTACTCTAGGAACTGTCAGTATTGTACTTAAAAGAAACTTAGTGTGGAGATTTCAGATTCTCAGATTTACTGATTCTTACTCACATGTCAGAAGAGATCACTGGTTTCAGAAGAAGCCAAAATAATTCTCTTATGAATAGCTTAACACATGGTTATTTACATTTTTGAACACTGGTGAAGTTATTAGCATTAATTTTAGCTCTTAGTTAAATCTTTAATTCATCATTATTTGGAGCTCAGCAGCTAATTAATGTTTTGAGAAATAATAATCCTTTAGTTTGTTTTTAAATGCTAGTATTAATAGTTATGAGCTTCCAAACAATTTCATTAAAATATTAGAACCTCGAATATTAGGTATTTCTCTGTTTTTCTAAAGACAATGTCAAAAGAGAAAAATAAACTATTTTCTAACACACTAATATTGCTGTTTCATGGATGCCAATAGAAAGTTCTTCCTTGGTTTCATTAGCAATAACTATATTTCAGCATTCACAACTTCTTTGTGCGGCCTGATGAAGCATCTCATCACCCTCAGGGTAAAAATTACTTCCTTATGGCCAATCTAAACCTTTCTTCTTTCAGTTTAAAATCATTGTCCCTTGACCTGACACTACAGGACCTGGTAAAAAGTCTCTCTGTATTTCTTATAAACCCCCTTTATATATTAAAAGGCTACAATAAGAGCTCACCAGAGCCTTCTCAAGGTTGAACAAGCCCAACTCTCAGCTTTTCTTCATAGAAGAGGTGTTCTATCTCCCCACTCTTTTTGGTGGACCTCCTCTAGACCTCCTCTGCTTTAAAAGGTCCATGTTTTTCTTGCACTGGGGACCTCAGAACTGTACTCAGTATTCCAGGTGGGGTCTTACAAGAGGAGTTAGAGGTTGTCCTGGGTTTGGTCAAGGTTAATTATCACACGCATCTGCTGGCCCAAGCAGTTGGGAGTGGCCACAGAAGGGATAAACAACCAAACCAGCCAATGGGATATTTGACACCATACTGATGCCACATCTGCTATATAAAAGGAGGGTAGCCTGGGGTGCCTGTTTTCAACTCATATCTCCCTATTTAACAACAAGGATGTTATGTGGGACTGTGTCAAAGGCCTTACAAAAGTCAACATGGATTACAACAGCGGCTCTGGTCTGTCCACCAACAGTCACATCAACGAAAAACACTAGATTAGGCAGGCATAATTTGACCTTGGTGAAGCCCTACCGGCTGTCTCTACTCAGTTTCCTGTCTTCCATATGCCTTGACATGGCTTCCGGGAGGGTCTGTTGCATGATCTGAGCAGGTATGAAGGTGAGACTGATGGATTGGTAGTTATCAGGGTCTTCCTTTTGAGCTTTTTTAAAAGTGGGTGTGGTTTCCCTTTTATCCAGTCAGTAGGGATTTTACCTGACTGCCACACTTTTTCAAATCTGACTGAGAGTAGCTTGCATGGTAGAATACATGCAAGTTAAAGTAGTAGTATATGGGAATAGTTATGATTTCTATACTTCATGTCATGTTATAAATCTATGTAATTTTTTACTATTAGTTGGTGCAACCCCAGTCTTCATCACTCAATTCTAACATGCACTCCATAAAAGTTTTCCTCTAGCCACATTGAAATAAGACCATAGTAACCAGCTTGATTTGAATGAAAAAAAGTAACTTTCCTTTTTTCTTTTTTACCTTATTCTTTCATGGAAGCTTGCACAGAAAATCTGCTGATAGGGTTACATTTTGATCTTTATAATATAATAGTATTCTCACTTAATATGACCACTAGCATGCAAAGATAATATTCAGTGAGATAAACGGAAGCAACACACCTTCAGAACTCAACTTGTCTTGTAAGCACTTGCTCTCTCAACTACTGCATCTTCAGAGTGTTTGTTCAACATATTTGAAATAGGTGTGTTCAGAGATACATGTATTTTAAGAATGGCCAACACTTGCTGTAACTACCACACTAACTATGAGCGGATACAACAATTTTTATTTCAGTCCCCATAATCTTTAAAAATTCTATCTTTGCAAAATTGTTACAGAATGTTCACAGAAATGTCTCAAAGAATGTATTACACTATGGATGTACTTCATTGTCTGTATTTCAGTTTCTCTGGGTGTAGAGTAAAATAATATTCGTGGAAAATTAGCTTTGCATGACTCTAGCACGGAAAAAAAAATCTTATAATAAAATTTGATTATATAGAACTTTTTTATTCTGACTATGACTTTAAGAGATCTTTTATGGTAGTAGGGTGATATTTGTTTATAAGAAAGCTAGCTTTCCCTCTTTTAATAGCTACCTCATAATAACATTATCATAACTTCTAAGGTACAAGGAAATCACAAAGATTCTGTGTGAAATCTAAAGAGTGTTTTTATTTGTGTCATATCTCAGTACATCAAACCATGTCTAGCCTTAAAACACTTTTGTACTGAAGAAAATTCAAGATTGACAGTCACCAAACAATGTGAATTCTTCCACAGTTCCTTAATTGCAGAAAAGAACTGTACAAAAATAGCTTTGTTCTGAGCCCCTTGGAAAATTCACAGTCTTCAACAGCCCTGGAAATTTGCTATTCCTTACCTGTCATGAGGTGGCTTAGTGTCTACACATTGGTACACAGAGGTTCCAGTCCTCTGTAAAGTCAGAGAATTCAAGCTGTATTATAGTTAGAGCTGGGGCCTAGAAAACAGTTTGAATTTGGAAAATTTAAATTTAAAAATGTGCTTGTAGTAAATCTCTTTGCCTGCATTACACTGTCCAATTACAAGCCATTGCACATTTAGTAATGTTTGGCAGATTCTTGAGGACATCATGAAACAGGAAATTTCCAGGAAAGCTTCCAGTATATTCTCCCAAGCAGTCTAGAAATCAGAAGCCAGTAGCACCTGTTATTAGAAAGTCCTGTGACTACCAACAAGGCTCAATACTGAAAGGCTGACTATCAAATCCTTTTTATGTCCTTACTGTGTACAACACAGATCCCTAGCCTGAGCCACACAAAGGAATTCTTGGGAGGGTAATAGGGTCCCATTTTTAACAGTAGAGATGATGCAGTTACAGTACTCAGGACCATTTCCACTCACCATTTCATTTACTAATATAGACAACAGGAACACGTACCACTTCATTTACTGTGCCAACTTTGTGACTATTTCAGCAATGCTGTGCCTAACAAAAGGCACTTTCCTTGTACAAGACAGAAATGACTGTTCTACCATATTTTTCTTGAAAAGATATTAGGTAAGTTGCCAGCACTGGAAACAGAAAATGCCTTATCTCTGTGGGCATCAATAGAAAAAAGGAGCCTGTGGAATGACAGCCACAGCACCACCATCTGCTTCCAGCATTCATCTTTCCCAGACAGCCCACGGTTCCTTTATATATGAGATATTTCACTGATAGGCAAGGCATGATGTTGGCCAGCTTAACCTTTGTCCACACAAGACAAAAACTATTGGAGACATCTGTGTTATTCCTAGGAGGTATGTTTAGCCCAGGGGCAATTTAGTGCTCATATTCTTGTCCCTTCCTACTTCTGACCTCAAATCACATAGCAGGTTTTATCTGTGCCACAAGTTGGCCCACCTACAGATTGATTGTTTCCACATAGTCTTTCTCCCATGTAATAAATACATACTTGCTTAGGAGAATTTTAGCAACACATTTTTTTGTCAGGATGCTTGATGGAGAAACAAGACACAAGTGAAATATGGAAAACTACACTGGTCAAAGAAAAGAAGAGGCAGGCTTGGTACTGATAACATGATAAAAGTATTCTAGTCACTTCTAATGATGGAATCATAGAATCATTTAGATTGAAAAAAAACTTGAGTTCATTGAGTCCAACCATTAACTTAGAACTGACACATTGACCACTAGATCATCAGGTCACAACTAGGGCTATCTTAGGTTTTGCTTCTAGCTTTCTCATTAAAAAGTTGAACTAGGAAAATGTTCTTGCAATATTGATAGTTGATTGTTGTCTTATTCCTGTTCACACCTTGCCAAGGTGTTTCTAAAGCATAGATCTGACCTTCCGAAGGCCTTATAAAATGTGGAGGGAAAACATTTTTAATCCAACAGAATCTCTTATAATGACCTGCAATAGGTTTGCATAGCAAGGTTTTGTAGTGGGAGGGCTACAGGGGTGGCTTCTGTGAGAAGCTGCTGGAAGTTTCCCCTGTGCCAGATAGAACCACTGCCAGCCAGCTCCATGATGGACCTGCTGCTGGCCAAGGCCAAGCCCATGAGTGACAGCGGTAGCACTTCTGTGATAATGTATTTAAGAAGAGGGAAAATAACCGTGCAACAGCAACTGCAGATTGAGAGGGCAGTGGGAATATTTGAGAGAAACAATTCTGCAGACACCAAGGTCAGAGAAGTAGTATGTCAGGGAGGTGCTCCAGGTGCCAGAGCAGAGATTCTCCTCTGGGAATGTCTGTGGTGAAGACCATGGTGAGGCAGGCTGTTTCCCTGCAGCCCATGGAGGACCACAGTGGAGCAGATATGCACTTGCACCCCATGGAGGACCTGCAGAAAATAGCCAGGCTTGGTTTACGGAGGTGCAGGACTACCGTAAGCCAGAGCCACCTTAAGCTGGTAGAGAACAGCTAAATGTGGAGAAGTTCTTATCTTGTACCCTGTTTGAGCAAGCACCTGAAGAGGGCAACTTGCTTATCTGGAGTAAGCACAGGACAGATGTGGAGGTTTTGTTGCTAAAAGGTGAAAGGCCTGGCAACAGTAACAACTGAGTGACACCAGGAATGAGGTGGAAGACTTCATGGCCTGGTGTTGTATCTGTTCAGTTTCAAAGCCCCACTGTGTAAAAACTTCAGAGGCCTCACCAGCTTGCAGTTCCACACTGTGTAACTACTTCAGAGGCCTGATGTTTATCAGTCACAATTGCAAAAGCCACACAGTGTAACAACTTCCCCTCTGTACCAAACTTTGGCTGTATCCTCCTTTCTGTTAGAAGTTAAGGATATGGTTTTTATGATCCTACTCCAGGAACATGCTAAAACCCAGCTCACCATCACTTGGAAAGGAATACAGTATACTTTCAATGGGTTGCCCCATATATAATGGATATAAACACCCCTCCACCACTGCTCACAGTGCCTTGGTGAAGGTGTTAAGAGAAATTTCTATCCCATTGGGCATCACAATTTATCAGTTTGTCAGTGAAATACTGATAGGAGAAAAAGCTCAGAGGAAGTAAGGCATACCATGGGAGAATTCATCTAGCACAAAGAAATTACAGCAAGTTCTGGGAGCTTTAGGCTATTGGCGCAAATGTATCCCTGTTTTCTCTGATAGCCTGTCCTTTACATAATTCAATCAAAAAAAATGAAATAATGGGAATGGACTAAACAGCATGAGAACACATTAGAATTATTAATAAAAGGGTTGAGGCTATTCCAACAGTTAGGCTCCTTATACCTGACTGACTCTATCTGTACAGAACACAGACTCAGTGAACACAGTTCCCATTTTAATCTGTGGCAAAAGGGACCAGAAGGACCAGAGAGACCACCTGAATTTAGCTCCCACTCTTTCAGTAACATTGAAATGAGGTATTTGATCTTGAAGAAGGTTTGCTGTACTTGGTGAGAGTGGTACAATGGATGGAACAAATAAGGAAAGGACAGAATGTAATTATGAAGGGACCTTTTGGGCTTCTACGTATAGCTCATAAGGGTACGGCACCACCTGCAGGCATTGCCCAAAAACCTCCAGTCTGTGGCATCCAGTGGGATGCTTATCTGGAAGGTGTCAGTTAAATTATGCCTATTAAGGAAGGTAGGGTTAAAGTATCTACCTTGCAGAAAGATATAGAAAGCACTTTGTTATTCCAAACCCTGCCAAGCAAACCATCTCCAGTTCAGGAGGAACCTCATCTGAAAGAAGATAGTGACCTTAAGGGGGTATGGTTCACTGGTGTTATCATCCTATAGGCAAAATAAGGAGTGGGATTATAAATCTGTGGCACTGGAAGTGGCCACCGGAGAAAGGTTAAACAAAACAGGCAGAGGAAGGGCACAAGCAGGAAAGCTTAGAGCAGTCCTGATAGCAGCACAACATGGTGCTAGCCATATCTACATCAAATCGTATGCTGTTTTCAAGGCAGCCACAGAGCGGGTAGGCTTCTCAGCTGCCAATGACTGGCAGATAAATAGAGTTTCAGTCTGTCAAACTGACAGCTGGAAGCAATTGCTAAAAATAGGAGAACCAAGGATGCTACATATTGGTTGGGTGAAAGGACATGATCGGTCAGCCTTTATCACTGCCTAGTTCAATCGAGATGTCAACAGCCTCACATGACTACAAAAACTTGATGTGAGTGATGACCACGAATGGAAATGCTTGCTCAGATGGTTACAGATAAATCAAGAGCACACCAGGTGAGCTGATTTATATTGGGAAAGCATATCCCAAGGATGGCCTGTATCAGTAAAGCAATATGAATGAACACTCAGAGTGAAGAACTTCTTCATAGTTTCTAATCTAAATCTACCCTCTTCCAGTTTAAAACCATTATTCCTCATCCTATCTCTTCAAGCCCTCAGAAAAACTCCCTCCCAGGCCTTCTTGTAAGCCCCCTTCAGATACCACAAGGCTGCAATAAGGTCTCCCTGGAGCCTTCTCCAGGCTGTAGAATCTCAACTCTCTCAGCCTGTCTCATAGGAAAGGTGTTCCAGCTCTCTGATCATCTTCATGGCCCTCCTCTGGACCCACTCCAACAGGTCCATGTCCTTCTTGTATTGTGAGCTCTGGAGCTATATATAAATACTATATAATAATATATATAAATACTCTACAGTACTCACAGTACTCCAGGTTCTGTCTCACAAGAGTGGTGTAGCAAAGCAGAATTACCTCCCTGGACCTGCTGGCCACGCTTCTCTTGATGCAGCCCAGGATACAGTTGGCTTTTCTGGGCTGCATGCCCATGCTGATGTTTTTCATTCATGTGGAGTTTTCATCAACTGGAACCCCAAAGTCTTTCTCCTTAGGACTGCTCTCCATCCATATTCTGCCCAGCCTGTATTTTTGCTTGGGATTGCTCCAACCCAAGTGCAGAAACTTGCACTTGGTCTTCTTGAACTTGATGAGGTTGGTGTGGGCCCACCTCTCCAGCCTGTCAAGGTCCCTCTGGATGGCATCCCTTCCCTCCAGCATGGTGGCCATATCACACAGCTAAAGGCATTAGTCTAAGGAATACCACTTCTCTACTTCTGTGACCTTAAGAAATCCAATTTTGCATTTTTTATGGCCACCTGGAATGCCAAGGTAAAGATCATTGTTTGGCTCCATTCCTTTGATTATGTAGTTCAAGTCAGTGCAAGGTGCTACAAATGATGAAGTGTCTATTTCTTTTTTTGGGGGGAAAGCTGACTCTAGGAATGTAATGTGTTCATGTATAAAACAC
Source organism: Chloroceryle amazona (assembly GCA_027560015.1). NCBI lineage: Eukaryota > Metazoa > Chordata > Aves > Coraciiformes > Cerylidae > Chloroceryle > Chloroceryle amazona. The sequence goes on from JANHFX010108731.1 coordinate 22,939, forward strand.
TGTTTTGCTATTATTCACCTGTGTTTTGGTTCTGTATTGTTTGGGGTTTTTTTTTTAAGATATAAGTATTTGAATAAGAAAGAAGAAATAGAATGGTGTGATGCAGTTTCCTCAGCTCCTTTCTTTACTTTTTTTTAAAAATACAGCTGGGAGAAGTAACATTTTAGTAATTTCATTAGAGAAAGGTAAAGATTGTCTTCAAAATCACATTACCTAATAAAGCGTATACAATCCCCAGGCTGAGGATTGAGGTATAATAAAAAGAGAGTAGACATTTTACGTAAAATTATAACCATGAACTGCAAACAAAATATAATAACTAAGAAGGAATCATCATTTGAGAGAAATATGTATATTCTACAGAGTCACAGCAGATTCTAAAAAAAAAGTATTAAAATTCATACTGCACCAACTCTAATAAGCATAAGACATCAATTAACATTTCAGGTTTCTTAATTCTAGTATAAAGATATGTAGTCTAACCCATTAGACAGTCTGGTGAGAGAGCTTATGCTATGACAACCCCAAATGACCTTCCACTAGGAATATGTAAGCCCCTAATAGATACAGTGAAAGCTGTCTGACAAAACCTCTTCCAGAGCACCCAGCTTGGGATCCTCAGCCATTTCCACTACAGACCCTGGAGGTGCCCAGAGGCTCTGTGGGGACAGCTTTTTTCCATAGCTGCTAGTGCTGCTATTCAGGGTACATGGTGCTCCAGTGACTATACAGTATCCATGGTGAAATAGTTCCTTACAATTTGATACCTTCATTTTTTCTGTAAATTGGTCTCTGAAGATTTTACCTGACACTGAATTTAGGAAAGCTCATGGAAAACTCCTAAAAGACACTAGCAGGCATATGTGTTTCATATATCAGAGGTAATTACAGATTCTTATTGCAATCTGTAATACATAATGAAAAAACATGTTTAATTCTCAGACACAGTTAAAAAATTTTCTACTGCAACATCTTAGTCAGTCCAACTTAGAAGTGCTGAGCCTAATATATGACAGAGTGTGTCTGAAAAACTCTGTTATATCAGTTGAATCATGGTACTGGAAGAAAAACAGTTTTCAGCAATGGCTTTCCTACAGCATAATGCCAGAAATATTCAACCACTGAAATCTGAAATCAGAAATACTTCTAAGATTTTCATGGTTTAAAAAAAGATAAATGGATCAAATCTGTGCTGAACCTGGTGGATATGACTAATATGTCTATTTGTCTAATACATACTGGCAAAAAAAGGATTATCTGAAAGATTATTCTCTAAAGACAAGGTGGGCAAACCAGTTGGGAAAAGCTATCAAAGGGTTATTTGGAACCAATGGTTTTCCAAAGGTGGTTTCATACAAAGGCAAAACTGTGACATTAAGTATAAAATTTTAAGAATGTGCCTATTTACTCAAGTGAAATGGAGTACAAAGGTAGTAAAGCAAACCTGAAGTCAGGCATAGATGGAACAGACTGCCATACTACTGTGCTACTTGTGCTTCTGATATTTATGATAATTTATTTTGAATTTCCTTGGCCTTCTTTATAGGCCACGGATTTATGTCATTTTGGACAGCAAAGGAAATAGAACAGGGAGTTTGCAGTATACACAAACTGCAACATACAGTACAAAACACAGCAACATTCTGGGTAAGGAGAATCTTGATATACAAACCATGTATGTATTCTTAAAATATGAAGTGCGGAAAAGCAAAGGAGTTATTAATAACAACCCACACAGGTAAATGAAAGGAGAACAAGAAGGATAGATCCACAGTGTAAGGACATGTTTTTTGAGCACTCTTGTCCTATTTCAAATAGGATTCTATATTTATAGCAGACAATACCTGTCAGCTTCAGTTTTCCTGTAGAAACCTATATAGAAAGTTGTAGACTTGTTTTAGTTGGGTTATTTTATTTGTTGATTTGGAGTTTTTTCCTGCAATACAGAATAAGGCAAAGGAAAGCAATGAGGCAAATCTAATTATCTCATTAGCCCCTGAGCAGATAGCCTGTAACATACAGAATTGACACTGGAATATAAGTGAAAAGTGGTTTGGGGAACAAATATAAGAACAAACTTTGGCCGTGCCATGGTATAAAATCTGTATGGGCCAGGTTACCTACAAGATTGGTCTATAGTGTAGGAATGAAAATTCCAGGACTGAAAAAAAGACTATCAGTGTACTCAAGAAAAATCCTGGACAATATTTTAATTTATGGAAATCTCAGAGCAAAAGATACTGGCATTCAATTTACCTAATTTGGGTGTCTGAATATCAATTATTATCAATCTCAGCTCACCACTCTGAAGTTTTTTTCATATTCAGTGAAGGGGTATAGGTGATTCACTTCAACCTAAAGTGGGTGTCTAATATCGGAAAAATAAACTATCATCTTCGATAGTTATTCTAAGTAGTTTCATCTCAGTCAATCTACTTTTGAATTGTAATACTCAGCAAGATGGATCCTATTAAAGATTGCTTGAAAGATATTGATGTGAAACAAGTTTTTCACAGAAGTGCTATTAACAGTGAGTCCAAAAATGAAGACAGAATTCTGGCATGTGGCATAAATAGCTGAAATTGAAAAGATGGAAGAACCTTCAAAATAAATTAATTTGATGATTGCAGAAGGTAATTGATTTGGATATGCAGATGACTAAATGGAAAGTACAAAATACAGTTCTGATGGAAAAACACTTCAATCTTTTCACAGAAGATGCATCATCTAAAAATCTCCTTGGCAAATTTATTCAATTTATTAGATTCTCTCTCTGACTACAGACAGATTAGATAGATCAAAACAATCAGCAAGCTAATTACTTTAAGTGCAGTATGCAAGAACCATGCTCCATGATTCTTACTAAAGAAAAAAATATGATTTCAGTAAATACTTCTCATAAGAAATGTTCTAGGATAAAGATGTACTATATACTGAAAGACATGATTGCAGCTGATGTCCTGTCAGTGTGTGTTTTTGGTTTTGTTTGTTGGGGATTTTTTTTAATATGTACCTACATCAAATTGGAACACAACATAAAAATATGTAAGAGGGAAAGAGAAATTTAGAGAGTGCAACCTGAAAGTCAGGTTTGAAAGAATTAATTACTTTAGTCACTTCTTTGAAAAAGGAGACATCAAATCTGATCTAAACGAACCTAGAGTGCTAAAGGGTTTTCTAGCACAGAGCTCCAAATGAGAACTGAGCACTACATTGTGTAAAACCTTTGGTAGGGCTTGTGACATTCATGTAATTTAAAGATACCATCTACAAATAAAGCCCTCCTGGAGAAGATTCAAGTCCAACATCTTGGCACATAACACTTTACTTGATGTGATCTTGGATGATGTGGACATTTGGTAGCAGCTATGGGCCATATGTTCCCTTCAGCTGGGCCCTGCCATCCTCCTGCAGGATCTCACAGGAGATATTCAGCCAGCTGGCTGCTCGGCAGTGAACATGCACAAGCAGGCTTGACACTAGAGCCTCAGTGCCATCAGTGCCATGTCTGCCCTATATGCTACATACATCTTGAACAAAGAGCAGTGATCTGCTCCAGCCAGAGCCAAATCAGGTCCTCTAGTGCCTTGGTGCTCAGCCTGGCCTTCCTGACCCCATAGGACCTTCTGACAGAGAAGTGTGTGAGACCATCTGTGCTTGTCTGCCTCGAGGCCAGCTCCATTAGAGCAATAAACACCATGGCTCACTTTCTTCTCACCAGAACAACAGCTAAAAATAGATCTAGTTTCCCTCTCTCCTTCTTTGCTGATCAAACACATTCATCACCACACACTCCATCCCTGGGTCTGTTAGCTCTGTTTTGCTGCACAGCGCAGTGACAAGACACAGCCCCTCTCTTTTTATGGGAGCTGTAGCTTTGGATTTTGTTTTCAACTATCCTTTCTCTCTTTGTTCTTTCTTTGCCTTGCTCTTTTTCAGTTATGTCTTTGTTCTTTTCCTCTTCATGCTCTACACAGGCAGAAATTCTCACAAGATGTTTTTCATTCCTCTGTCACAGTCAGATCACACTTAGGGTTTTGTTAGCTCTATTGGCTATTCTTTCCCAATATTGCATTGTCCTCTGTACTCATGCTGTCTACCCAGGTACTTAAATATCCTTTAGTCACCAAGCAACAACATTAGCAAACAACATAAACCTATTACAAAGGTTACTGTAGTAAACTTTGTTGTTCAGAAGACATACTTAAAATGAAAGAAAAGTAGTTACAAAACCAGAGGGTAAGTAAAAGTGTGGAGAAAATAAATAAATAAAAAGGTGCTGTGTTGCTTCACAAGTCCTTATTACCACATGATCCAATACAACTTGTGAAGCCTCGGGAGACCCTCAGTCCCACCCTAGAAGAGGGTTAGATTCAAGTAACTTGGTCAATAAGACCCGAAGGTCCTCCCTGTTCCTCTGTTACTTGAGCCACTCCCGCATGTCGGTGAAGTCAATAGCCCTCTGCAAGAAGGTCCGATGAGAGTCGCATTGGGTCAGGCTATGGTTCTAAATAAAAGGACACAAAAGCTGCATCGATGGATGCTCTCATGCAAGGCAGACTCTCTGCTTCCTTAGATGCTTTCCAGACCTTATTACCATATGTCTTTGTGGAGCCCTTCCTAGTAGCTGGGAACACATGACACAGTGCACAGTCAGAACATCCGAATAGCAGCAGGAAGGAGCTGTAGGCAAGGAGAGGTTGTGTGGATTTGGGTCATGTTTGCTGTAGGAGTGATTCTGTATGCATTGGACTTCCTCGTTTTCTCTTTGTAGCCTACTTTGTATGGGAAGTGGATTGAGCATGCAGTTCTGCAAGAAAAAACAGTGGTGCTACAAGCAGAGGATGCTTTCCAGCAGAATGGATGGATGCTGGCCAACCTACTATGTGTTCTTTGTACTGTGTTGCTTCCCTATGAGGTACAAAAATAGTCAGGCAAAGTTTTTGCGATCTCAACAGTCTATGCAACTGGCACACTTATTATACCTGCAATGCCAACTGTTGCACAGAAAGGATACCTAGTGTCCCAGGGGAGCTGTGATGAGATTTTGTAGGAGGGACACTGTCAGAACCACATTGCCTGGACCAATACCTTATCCTATGAGAGGAACCAAGAGATGCTCATTTTTACACTTAATGACAGATGAGGCTGACAGATGAGGCACAGATTTTGCGTCCACAGCACAATAGTTTAAATATCATTTCTACCAAATTCTGAAATGGCATGCTCCAGATTTCTGCAAGGCCTTGAAAAACAGCAGATAAAATAGACCCACATCAAGAAGGGGTAAGGGGAGAAGGAGAGATAAAATCACATAGCTTGGCATTTCTTTTGAGTGTGTTGGGAACATGGGAGATGCAAGAAAAGAGCAATGGTGACAAGTTCCTCCAGATAATGCTTCATAAATGAAATTTGGTAATAAAGCTGCATTTATTGCCTTCAGGAATGTGGGAGGCACGGGAATTTTGGGGGGGACAAGAAGTTCACGCAGTGTAATTTTTGTGAGTAGCATGGTTTCTTTTTTCCCATGCAGGGGACAAACAATCAGAGACAATCATATGCATGGAGTCTTGACAGGATCTGTCTTGTTCACGACATGCGAGTGTGTGACTGTTTCTGCTGTTACCACATCACATACCCTTTTGGTGGCACCCTGCTCTGAGGCATAGCTGGTTGCTATGCAGACATAATCCATCAGCTGATGATTTTTTCTTTTCTTTTCCACTGAGTTGCCATGGGAGACTGTCAAGCTGCAGCGATGGCAGGTTCACCCTCCCCCAGACATCTTTCCTCTCTGTATATGCCATTCTGTGTCACTAAGCTTGAGATTCCCGTTCTTCCCTCCTCTGTCAAGTGCATAAATACAATTTATGCTCACTATAACTCTCCTCAGTTCTTTCCTCTGCCCCTGGACTTGACAGTGATGGCAGCTGTGGCAGGACAGCACAGGTAGGTGTCTGCCTCTGGCATAGATTTAGGGCAGCCCCTGCCGTGGAGTGTTGGGCCACTGCTTTGACAAGGGAGGGCGCTGCAGCTGCAGACCTCAAATAGTCTCAGCCATGTATGGAAAGGCAGCAATCTGGCATCTAAATGCACACTGCAGAGTAAACATGGAGAGCTACATGGTGAGAGGTCCCCAGCCCGCACAAGAGTATTTTTTTCTACCACTGCATTGCCAAGCATTATGCTTTGCCACAGACCATCTTGCCACTGCAGCCTAGGCTAAACAGAAGGCCATCACAGGCAAAACAGTGACTAAGGGATTATTTTTGTGTGTGTGTGTAGTTTAGTGCCATTTAGCACAAGGTTTTGATTACTGATTTGAGCATTCAGAAAAAAAAAAAAAATGGAAACAAAAGCAATTAAACAATCATTTCAGGTCATACCTTTCATCTCCCTTCCCCAGTCTCAGCACAGGCAAAATGTATTTTCTTCACACTTTGCAGTTCTGACTTTCCTTGGTTTTACTGCAGGTTACTCTCAACCAATGCAGTTCTTTGGTGAGGAGACGGTGCCGGAGGCTGGGGTTGGTGCATAACGGTTTGTCGCTTGTCGGTTATTGTTTCTTACTCATTTTCCTCCAGTGTTTCTGTCTTCATCCCATCATGGGTCACCCACAGTCCCTCAGGCATGTCGATGCTCTGACATGGAGTACCTGTGTCCCAAACAACATCCCCTTCCACATCTTATAGATACCTAAAATGGTTGGGATTGGAAGAGATCTTTAAAGATCATATAGTCCAACCTTTGCCACGGGCAGGAACAGCTTTCATTAGATCAGGTTGGTCAAAGTCCTTACAGAGGCCTAGGTAGATGATACCAGTTGTTCTTCCCATGTCCACCAACACACTGGAGCTAGCTCAGGCTAGCCACCTCAGAATATGTTTTGTTCTTCTTTCAGAAACCCACTTAGACACACTGTGAGACCAAGACATACACTTTCAGTGCTAAGCATTGAAGTACCTTTAGGCAACTATTTAAAAGACTTGTTAAGAAAAAATATATTTCTTCACTGATGAGAATGTTGTACGTCAGGCAATACCCCAGAAGATAATAACAGAGGACAGGAATGAAGGACAGATGTGAACATTACAAGCTTTGAAGGATCTTCAAAGATGAGAATGAATTTTTACAGGCCCTATGAGGAAAAGCTCTCAGTGTGAACTGAGCAATAGAGTTAAAGCTTGTCCAAACAGGATTCTGTAGAAAAACTCCCAGAGAGTGTGATCACCTTTAGACTGCACAGTATTAGACTTTCAAACGTAGGAGAAAAAGGAATTGTGTTTATATTATATAACCTATTTAATTTTTTTTTTTCCTTTAAATTAGACATGTTTATAACAGTATTCCTTCAGGAATCCTATTATAATGTATAAAATAGTGAGAGCTCCATGTGACTTAAGTTTACACTGGCCCTCTTTCAATTATTGGCAAATATATTCTTACCCCCTTGAATGCTATAAAGAAGTTTAGCAACAGAATAACATACCACAAATAAATATCACATTGTGTATAAAATTTTCATATTTTATGGCACTGTTAATCTAAGTACTCTGCTTCACTGTACCTTATGTTTTCCTCATTTTAATCATGCCTTGCTAAACTACTCACAGAACTCCCACTGAGATTCCATTCATTTCATTAGAAATGCCATATATAAACTGGTATGGCATCTGTCCAAAAAATTAATAAGCCTAAATCAAGCATAATCTGTTCCGTATCTACTCTGTACTTTGAAGGGCTTTGCTAATTCATGCAACAGTACCATTACTGTCCCTCTGAAGACAGGAAGGTCAAATATATGGAAGTATCTCCCTCATTGTTACAGTTAAACATATAACTTCAAGGGTAGATTTATATAAGAAGTCTTGAGGAAGGAAGTAAAATTATCACAAAGGTCTAAAAAAAAAAAAGAGATGACTCCTTAATTAGTGTCTCCTGTGCAGATTAGGTGATAATGGCTATCAGTTTCAAGCTTCTGTCCTGAAGGAGGCAAGTACAGAAAAAGCAATCACAATACAAATTAACATGTATTATTTGATAAATAAATAGCAATGCTAATGAAATCCTTCATTCAGATTTTTAACTTCCTAACATATTTTTCCAGGTAAGACACAACATTGTAAGAGCTGTAGTAATAAGCTCTACAATTGTCTCAGTTTTTACCACAACAGTGCAAAGTAAATTCCACATATTTTTCCTTTACCCTTAATACAATGCTTGTATTAATGTAAGCCATTGCATAGCATATGTGAAATTTCTATTTTTCTTTTTTTTTTTTTTTAATTAATAGTGTGCCTATTCTTAAGGACACATCATCAAAAGAAGGATTTTTAAAAATATTTAGATTACGATGTTACCTAAAACCAGTGCTATAGACTTTTTTGCAAGGTGACAGATAAGCATACAGTCCACATACCAGAAATCCTTGATTTAAGGAGATCCTGGGCACTCTGACCCACTTCACAGGTCCCCTACTTGGTGGCTAGCCCAGCTTGATGCTCACTAGCAAACGCAGCACTCATACGTTCTTCCTCTGGGCACTCCACATGCGCAAGGCCCCCTGAGCATACCAGCACAGAACCCCTGTCTGCTCCAGCCCTAACCTGAGTCCCCCTACTCCCCATCTAGTCCAGTGTAAGGTTTGCTAGCAAATACACATGAACACCCCAAGACTGGGGGAGATACAGACACCAGGACTGGGGAAATATAGACACTCCCCCCTCCAGCAGCCAGCACCAGGCACACTGACTGTGACCTGTGGTCCCACTCCAGTCACTGGTGCAAAGCCCCTCACTCATGCCAGCTCCCCATCAGCAGCTCGTTTTCGGGACACACAGAGTTTCCACTCCAGTAGATGGACATTAAAGGCACCAACTTGCTCCAGCAACTGACACCACCGTCCAGTGGTACTCACACCCTGAGTCTGACTCCAGTAGCTGGCATCAGTTTTCACTCACACCAGCACTGGTTTTTACCAGCAGTTAGCCCTTGCAGCATACACACACACACGGGCAGGCGGCGTGATTATGCAGAGAGACAGTTAAGAAAAGATTTCTGAAGAGAAGAGAACAGACTGCAGTGGTTGCCTGAGCAGGGCTCAGACAGACAAACTGACCGGTTTTACACCTTTTCCTGCCTACTCCGTCTTTGTTCCTCCTCTGCAGGTCCCCCACGGTTTAATACAACTCTATGATTCCCAAACCTCTCCCAATCCAGGATCTCCTCTGCAAGTAGCATCTGGGGTTTCCCGAGAGCCCAGGAGTTAGTGCAAGTTTTCAGTCTTGCCTGATTTCAAGTCTCTCCACGCTTGCGTTGCCCGGTCTGTGCCTTGGTACACTTCGGTTTCTGGCCTCCCCCTTTCTCCTTTGTTTCTCAATTAACGAGATCCCTGCTCATATAACCTCGCTGGAATAAACATTCTCACTCTCTCACGTGCCTTCATTAATTAGTGTGATTGACTTCTGCCCTGGGTTAGACACAGCCGGGAGCTGAGAATCCCCCTACTCCTCCTCGCAGGACCAAGTGGCCGCTTGCTCACCCTCCCCCCTCCACTCGGTGGGATGGGAGAGAAAATAGGGAGAAAAAGGCAAAAGCCCCTGAGGTAAGATAGGGAGAATTTCATAGAACAACGCAAGAAGAGAAGAAAACAACAGTAATAACAATAATCGTAATGAAACAACAGACAAAGTGAGTAAAATAAACCCCACCGACCGACTAGCTCTGCACCGACTGCATCTCGCCAGAAGTCAGTGCCACTCCGCATCTCCCCCTCCCGGGAGTGACGTCACTAGGGTATCGAATATCCCATTTCCTGGCTGGGTTGTCTCTTCTGGTTGTGGTTCCCTTCTCAGTTTATGGTGAAACTTAACCCTATCCTAGCTAAACCCAGGACAGGTTCTCACCCTGCGTCCCTTACCCCTTGTTGGTCTGGTTAGTGTCCTTGGACGATCTTATTTCTGACTCCCTTCTTTTCTTCTGACCTGGTTTAACCTCGGTTGATAGTTGAACCCTACACAGCCACTTGCTTACTCCTGGCCCTCAGTGGGATGTAGGAGAGAATCAGAAAGGTAAAAGTGAGAAAACTTGTGGCTTGAGATAAACTTGCATGAGCAAATAAAGCAAAATAAGGAATTCATTCACTACTTCCCATTGGCAGGAAGGTGGTCAGCCATCTCCAGGAAAGCAGGGCTCTACCATGCATACCAATTACTTGGGGAAACACTTTTATTCTGAACATCCCCCCCTTCCTTCTTACCAGCATTTATTGCTGAGAACAGCATCATATGGCCTGGGATATCCCTTTGGTCAGCTGGGGTGAGATGTCCCTGCTGTGTCCCCTCCGAACTCTTTGTGCAACCCCACACTACTTGCTGGTGGAGCAGACAAGGTCTTGATGATGTGCAAGCTGACTTCATTAAAAAAAAAAAAAACACAACAAAAAACCTACATAAAAAAACCCTTCGGTGTGTTATCAACACTGTTTTCATAACAAATCCAAAACATTGCTCCATTCAACCTACTCTGGAGAAATTTAATTTTATTTTAGCCAAAAGCAGTGCATCTTGTTGCATTGAAAAAGGTCTTTGACCAGATACTCTTAAAAGAGCAGACACTCTTCTTTCACATATCCTTATGCAGGCCTTTCAAAATTTTATGTCAAAAAGTTGACATCTAGGGAAGTACTCTAGAATATGGTAAAGTATTCTTGAAAACATTTTAAACAGACTGCAAGAGAGAAGAGATTGGTCCCAGAAAGAACAACTAATTGTAAGACTTGCCTGACATATAGGAAATTGTTTGCTTTAAACTGAGCACAGCAAGGAACCTAGATTATCAGTCTGCAGTATCAATACTCCAGGTGAATGCCCTGAAGCTTGAAGTATTGACACCTCTGTGCTAAGAGCTTTCTTTTTTCTTTTTTTTTGTTTGGTTTCTTTATTTTGTATTTTTCCCTCTGAATTGGTTTACTTTTCCCACCCAACCCCATAGAAAGGTTCAGGTTCAATGAGCTGACACATCCCAACAGAACTAATCTATGAAAAAAATCAATTGCACCTGCTGCTTCTGCCTTCCCATCCCCAAGGGCTTTTAGTTACCCTGTGTTCATTCCCTGCTTTTCTGGTTTAGTAGTTACTTGAAATGTGAATTGAAATATGGAAGTTTTCAGTTTAAATTCACTGATACTATCATGTAATAGTTAATTATTTCTATCTGCAAGGGCACTGCTCTATGTCTGTTTCTGGTGTGCTTTTTTTTCCACTGTTTTGTGGAGGAAGGAATTGAAATATCAGTGCTGGGGCCAGTCCTGTTCAACAACTTTATCAAAAACCTTGATGATGGGACAGTGTCTTCTCAGCAAGTTTGCTGATGATGTGAAACTGGGAGGACCGGCTGATTCAGCTGAAGGCTGTGTGGCCATTCAGCAAGATTTGGACAGACTGGAGATCTGGTCAAAGAACCACCTAATGAGGTTCAACAAGAGCAAGTGCAGAGTCCTGCACCTGGGAAGGAACAATAAAATGCACCAGTACAGGTCAGGAGATGATCTGCTATAGACTAGGTCTGTGAAGGACCTTGGAGTCATGATAGACAAGTGATCCATGGGACAACAATTTGCTCTTGTGGCCAAGAAGGACAATGGTATCCTGGGGTGCATTAAGAAAAGTGTGTCCAGAAGATTGAGGGAGGTTCTCCTCCCCCTCTACTCTGCCCTAGTGAGACCTCACCTGGAGTATTGTGTCCAGTTCTGGTCTCCCCAGTTTAAGAGGGACAGAGATCTACTTGAGAGAGTCCAATGGAGGGCTACAAGGATGATTAAGGGACTGGAACACCTGCCTTATGAGGAAAGGCTGAAAGACCTGGGGCTTTTTAGTCTGGAGAGGAGAAGACTGAGAGGGGATCTAATTAGTATCTATAAATACATGAAGTCTGGGATTCAAGAAGGCAAGCACAACTTCTTTTCACTTGTGCCTTGTGACAGGACAAGGGGCAATGGATTCAAGATGGAGTGCAGGAAGTTCCACCTCAACATGAGGAAGAACTTTTTCACTGTAAGTGTTACAGGGTTATTTCTCTGTGGACTCACCATTACAGTAATACTATTTAAGAAGAACTATCTAATGGAGTAGTTCTGTGTAGCTGTGATGACACTTTTTACCATTAGCTTTCCAATGCACATGAAGACATTATCCCACTTCTTTTTAAGATCTGAGCATTACTGGCATATTATTTAAAAATCTCCATCTCTCTAGATGATTAGTATTTCAGTTGTCTGTTATGGTACACATCATCACAGGAGCTGCTTTTACCCATCTTTCTAAAGTGATCATTTCAAAAGAAAATCAGAATTATGAAAGTAGGCAAGTGCCTTCTCAATGAAACTTGCTAAAGAAAGAAAACAGAAAGCAGTGAATGAACACAGGAAAAATAAAATTCCTTGAGGGAAAAAAAACAGCAGATGCAACACTAGATGACTGAGGAAAAATAGGAGAAAGTCAGAAAATGAAGGACTAAGTGTCTAAAGAACAAGTATCACTAAATATAATAGAACTGTATTTGTATATTTTAAATTCTTCAGGACAAAAGAAAAAGAGAAGCTGAAACCTAAACTGACCAAACAAGAGAACAGATAATAAACAACCACATCTTCAGAGCTAGCCTGAACTGAGAGGAGCTGGATTCCTGATCCTGTAAACAATTCAGTCAGATTTTGAGAAAGAACAGAAAGAAAGAAAACCTGCAAAACTCTCAGATGAAGAATTTTTTTTAGGATCCAGAATCAAAGGTAATAAAGAAATGGACTTGTAGTTCAGTAACTTCAGAAGGAAGGAAACAAATCCGATAAGGTAAATGAAGGCTCATTATTTCAACTGTTGAGGCCAAAGCTCAGAGAGTGAAAAAAATTTATTCCTTTTGTACTATATTTTGTATTTTGTAAATTAAATCTTTGTCTTAATAATGCAGAACATTGGCTAAAACTTCCAGTGGATAACTATTCGATAATATGTGTTCCTTTGATTTTATTTCAAATTAGAAATTTTATCAAATAATTAGTATAGCAAACATGAAGTAGGAAAAAGGTAGGAAAAAAGACTGAGTTATATTACAAGCAGACTTTATAGTCACGACAGACAGAAACCTACACAAATATTTCTGTACGATTCCAGAAATCCACCCAGAATCCAATCATCACAAAAAATAATTATAATTACTTTAACTTGTATATTGTGTGAACTCTCTACAAACCTTCTCATGACTATCAATACTGATAAATAGCAAATAGCTTTATTTTCTAGTCATAACTGAAAGCAAAAGTAAATGCCAAGTTGTGAAAAGCTACAGATTCCTGATAAAACAGGAAGTCCTTGAGTATAATCCTCACCACCAAATAGAAAAATAACCTGCTTACAAATGACCGCTCTCAGTCAATAACAATTGAATGTTTCAGCATCCTCTGAGACTCAGCCCTTTCCACTGTTTGCTACATGTACTACTATTTATTTAGTTTCTTGATCTAAGAATTTTTACTGTTATTTGTAGAACTTTTCTGTTCTACAGAAAGCCCCAAAACTCCACTGATAGTCATCTTATGCTTTATTCAGATCTGTTGTAGACTGAGTTTGAAAGGAAAAGTCTTCTTTTCTTTCTTCTTCAGAAAGGAACATTTATGATTTTTATATGCAACAATACTCAGTTTGTTTTTCTTGCTTAATGCGCTAAATAATAGACCTGCTTTGCACTGCTGTGTCATGCTAAAAATTACCCTTGCATTATAATGTCTCAGAGTTACCATAAATAAAGGCTAAATGCCCAAACTATACATGACTAGAGAATAAAAAATGTGACTAAATGTAGGGAAGTGTTGTTTCAGAAGAACAGTTCCCCATAAATGCAGAAAAATCCCTATGGGTCTGAAGATGATGTGTGAGGCAAAATAGATGACACTTCTCCACAGAGTCATTTGATATCTCTACTATTCCTCGTGAGCAATAATCTGTGCTTATTCCTTCAATGCAACAAGACGTACAGAGACACTGACAGCTGGAAACAGAAGCAAAACATAAATCCTGCAGTAGTGATCGTGCAATGTTTCCTTGCACTCAGAGGGACCAACAGCCTGGTCAAGAAGCTGTAGTCTCATTGCTACGAAAAATAAGATTTTCATCTCTCTTTGCAGCAGAAACCTTTATATAGGACTGAGCCCAAAACATTCGCAGTAGTAAGGACATATTTTCCACCGAGCCCTACTCCTTGTCCTGACCCCATCCCAGTTATTTGTAATCACTGCCTGCAAGTCTTAAATAATTCTTGTAGCAAGGATAAGCATTCAGGACCTCCCTATTCCTGAATGACAACATAAAATCATTACCCCTGTCATGTTCCTCTCCTCTTTTACTACTAAACCATCTTCCAATTTAGCACAGGAATGAGAGAAATTTAAAAAGACCAGTTGTCTATAGTAAAGTTTTGAGGCAGAATGGATAGAGAAATCTATTTGCTGATCTGCCCTATAAAACTGCTCCTGAGAGCATAAAGGATTTAGCATTTCTTAATGAATAAACTCAAACATCTTCCTAATCATCTAATTTCCTTCCCAAAATGCCTGCTACTCCTTACATACCCCATGGACAGTATGGGCAGTGAATGCTGACTTTTCATTGGACCAAAACCATAACAGGTTAAGGCATTGCAAACATGATGCCAGTGAGGGTTTATTATTTACTTTTCCAAGATGACACCTTAGCTCTGAATTCTGCAAAGTCTCAGGTGCAGAAGGAGTGAAATACATTTTAAGTACAAATATTCACACTTCAAAAGGAAATTCCTTTTTTAACATAGGTGAAACATATCTGATTTGATAAAGCCCTTCACTCTGAAAGATGCTTTTAATCTGAAATAGTGTTGGAAAACAAGTGCCTTTTACACTACATGAAGGAAAATCCATTGTGTATTTTCAAATAGGAAAATGGATCATTTATGCCGGAGAATTATATAAATTGATGATTGGTAATGAGACTTAACTACTTTTTGGTCTGAATTACATAATCAACATAAAGTGAATGTAGGCAGTACATTCACAACGGTAGTTCAATCCATTGAGATTGTGGACATGTTGAAGGGAAGTGGGACATAAGCCTGAAATACTCCATACCTCATAAGCAATGTTCACCTGCCATTACCTTATAAGGCCTTGAGTGACTATACCAAGGTAGTAGAACCTAGTAACCCACATAAAAATGTATCCTTTTGTGTCTCTTTACAAAATCAGTAATCAAGGCTCTGCATAAAACGCAGGATAGGTGAGGAGAATATGCCCATCTGCTCAGGGGCTTGGAAGACCTACAAAAAGCACTAGGTACTTCCACAATAACAAGAATCCTTGGCTGAGACACATGTTCTACTACTGACTCAGAAAGAAGGCTGAATTCCAGAAAATAATCTGTTTAACCTTACAAGCCTGTGCATACGTGTTTGGATCCAAGTGGCTACGGCACCTGCTCACACAGCTACTCAGGAATAATTTTCTTCATCCTTGGTATATTTACAGCATTTTTACTGTGAACCACAGTAACAGATATATATCTGAGAAATTTAAATCACATGAACATAAACACTTCTTTCTGGCCTCTTCCCCACAAATCAGTGCATAGTTAGTAATTACTAAAAATAATAGACCTTCATCTTGTAATTACTGCATTCAGTTTACTTCTAGGAAGTTCTGTACATTGCATATTTTAAGATAAATCATAAGCAAACTAATATATAAATGACAAATGTTGGATTTATGTAGTTTATAATTTAGGCTTTAATGTTTTTGTATGATTTACTGAGGAAGTTTTATGACTCATATCTGTAATGTCTGCAATATTTAATCAATGAAATATTTACAAGTTAAAGTCAAGTGTAAATTTCATGTTATAAACCCCACATTTGTGATGAAATTTATTGTTTGTGTAGCACAGAACCTAAGGTGTTTTTTCAGCAAAGAAATTACTGAAGCTAGCATTTAGAAGTTTTAGCAAGAAGCTATTTGTCTTAATGTAAAGTGTTCCGATTTTTTTCCCATTGGGTGCAGGATTATTTTTATTTATTTTTTGTTAGATCATCAACTTTGAAAAATACCATTTTTAGTGATGGTAACTGACAAATTACCGTATGTGCTCCAAATACCAGTTATACAGACATATTTTTTTTTGTATTTAAAGCAGTAAAAAAGTAATCATGATAGAGAGCTGTTTGTCATTGTTGTGGGCATACTCAGCACACAGCTGTGGAACATACTGATGTTGATTTACGAGGTAGCACAAGTGTTGCTGTAAGCACCAATTTCTGAGGGCCAGGGGATTAGTTAAAGAAGCTGGGTTACCATGATATTCCAAAGTGAGATTGCACAAAACTTTAATGGGCCTCTGTCAGTAAGAAGTAAAAGTGATTTTCTAGGATATGAGTTAAAAGGAAATGACTTTTTGATACAAGCTTAGGTTTAGCAAGCCTAGAGACTTTGAATTTGGTTGACAACTGCTGTGTGATCCTGGGATAGGAACAACTACCCAAAGCTTCCCTCACATGGATTGACAGTTTTAGTTATTTACACAACCTTCTGTACTTAAAACACTCTGTCACACAATGCAATGGGACTCTAATTCAGTAGAGACCTCTAACAGTTAATAGTACTCAGCAGCTTCTCTTTCAGATAATACTAACCAAACTCAAAATAGGAATTTCTGACACTGTGTTTGCATACCTCTTAGCTGACAAGAAGAAAAGAATTGTCTTTACTAACCTGGATGAAATGCTTTCAGTTCAGCTTTTCCATATTATAATCTTAAATTGTGACTAACAAATGCTAAGAAAAAGGTTATGGAAAATCAAATTATAAAGAAATAAAAACAATGGTAAATTAAAAACTATTGTAAATGACAAATATTATTGATGAAAATGGCTAATTTTTGCCTTCTGCCCAAGAAACATATGGATATATTTTACCCTACTCAATCACAGATTTATCTCCCTCGGTTAATCCTGTGCTTCTCCAGATATAGCAAAGTCTAACATACACCTGAACTAGAATACAACATAGATATGGTCAGCAACAGCCTGGGGGGATCCGAAATACCAGCATTCTTTAAATTACTCAGAATTGTCTTCTCCATGTCTTGTTTTGTGTTTTGTTTTGTTTTTTGTCAATTTATTTCTGAACTGGAATGTGTTAGGGGAAACTGAAGTAGAATGATGTGTTTTAATAGTTCATCAAAACTCACAGAATCACAGAATGTTTAGGGTTGGAAGGGACCTTGAAAGATTATCTGGTCCAACAATTCTGCCAGAGCGGGATCACCTAGATCAGGTCACACAGGAACACAACCAGGTGGGTTTTGAATGTCCCCAAAGAAGGAGACTCCACAACCTCCCTGGGCAGCCTATTCCAGTGCTCTGACACCCTCACCATGAAAAAGTTTCTCTTTATGTTTACATGGAACCTCGTATGTTCCAGCTTGCACATGTTGCCCCTTGTCCTATCATTGGAAGTCACTGAGAAGAGCCTGGCTCCATCCTTCTGACACCTTTTACATGTTTATAAACATTAATGAGGTCACCCCTCAGTCTCCTCCCGACTAGAGACCCAGCTCCCTCAGCCTTTCCTCATATGGTTCCACTCCCTTAATCATCTTTGTGACTCTGTTCTGGACTCTTTCAAGCAGTTCCCTGTCCTTCTTAACTGAGGGACCCAGAACTGAACACAATATTCCAGATGTGGCCTCACCAGGGCAGGGTAGTGGGGGGAGGAGAACCTCTCTCCACCTACTAACCACACCCCTTCTAATCCACCCCAGGATGCCATTGACCTTCTTGGCCAAAAGGGCACATTGCTGGCTCATGGTCATTCTGCTGTCCACCGGGATGCCCAGGTCCCTTTCCCCTGTGCTGCTTTCCAACATATCAGTCCCCAACCGATACTGGTACCTGGGGTTGTTCTTTCCCAGATGGAAGACTCTGAATTTGACCTTGTTATATTTCCTTAAATTTATCCCCATAAAACTCTCCAGCCTGTCCAGGTCTCGCTGAACAGCAGCACAGCCTGCTGGTGTGTCAGCCACTCCTCCCAGTTTTGTGTCATCAGCAAACTTGCTGACAGTGCACTTTGTTCCCTCATCCAGGTCGTTGATGAATATATTAAATAGTACTGGTCCCAGTACCAACCCTTGAGGGACTCCACTAGGTACAGGCCTCCAACTAGACTCTGTTCCACTGACCACAATTCTCTGCCTTCTATCCTTCAACCAGTTCACAATACACCTCACTATCTGATCATCCAGACCACACTTCCTCAATTTAGCTGTGAAGATGCTGTGGGGGACGGTGTCAAATGCTTTACTGAAATCACGATAACCCACATCCATTGCTCTACCATCATCTATCCACCAGATGGTTTTCCTTTTTTTTTTGCTTTTCATCTCTTAAGTAGTATTTATCCAATATTAATAGATTGGACAGAAAAAAATAAATCTCTTTTTCTTCACAGACAGTTGCAGTGTGAGACACATAAGTAATTGTGTTCACAGTGTCCTGATACTGCACTCAAAAGCTCAGGAGGCTATTTCTAGAGGTAAGAGAAAAATTTGGTCATTTTTCATTTCTTTTCAAACCTTTCTATTCCCTCTGAAACTGACAATTAATTCCAGCTCCAGTGGCACTTGAGTTCAACAAAAACATGAGGAAGCCAATATATTTCAGTAACAAATTCTTGTCATACTACAAAATGACTAACTGGGAGAGGAATAAAAATAAACAGCAACTATTATTAGTTTGGTTAAACTTTGACATCATATGATCTTCTGGAGTCTTACGTAAATTGTACAAAATCACGCCAGAGATAGCTAAAGTTCTTATGGTTTATTTTTGAAATAAAATCCTTTTTGAATATTGCTTTCATCATGGTATTACCATGGTACTTTTTCATTGAAGTTCAATCAGAAATAATCAGATGATGTGGTTTAGACCCAGTTGGGAGTGAGCACTAAGCGGCCACTTGCTCACTCTCCCTCCACCCAGTGGGATGGGAAGAAGAACAGGGAGAAAAAGGCAATGCCCCATGGGCTGAGATGATGAGAATTTAAAAGAACACCACAAGAGGAGAAGAAACAGCAGTAATAAAAATAACAGTAATGAAATAATATATAAAGTGAGCAATATAAACCCCACCAACTGACCAGCTCTTCACAGACTAACTCACCAGAGACCAAGCACCCTGCCAGGCCCACCCCTCTCACCATTATATATTGGGCATGACATCAGTATGGTATTGAATATCCCATTGCCTGGTTTGTGTGTGGCCCCCCTCCCATCTTCTGGCAAATATTAACCCTGTCCTAGCTGAACCCAGGACAGCAGAGTAAGTTCAAACTTGGAATCACAGCCTGAGAATGGTGTGCACATCCGCATCAGCAGGTATCAGGTATCAGTAAGGATAAGTATTTAGAGAAATATCCCTCATGACTAGTATGTGTCGTTCATACACGTCTCTGAAGGATGGACTATGGCCAGCTACTAAGCAGCCACCAGACGCTCACTAGAGCCTCCCAACAGGAGCAAGAAAAACTCCTGGGTCCAAATAAAAGCAATTAAGTATGTGAAGGAAAAATAAGGAGAAGCAAAAAAAAAAGAAAGTGATGCACAGACAATCACTCATCACATCTCACCAGATGACCCCTGCCCAGCCAGTCTTAAAACACCATCTATTTTGGAAAGACTCCTCCCTCCAGTTTTAATGCTGAGCGTGGTGTTACATGGCATGGAATATCTCCTTAGTGAGTTGGGCTCAGCTGCCCTGCCTGTGATCCCTCCCAACCTCTTGCCCACTTGCTGGGAGGGATGGCATGAAAAACAAAGAAAGCCTTGTCTATATGCAAGTGCTGTTCAGCAATACCTAAAGCATTGGTGTGTTATCAACACTGTTTTGGTCACAAATACAAAACGTAGCACCATATGGGCTGGTCTGAAGAATAATAACTCCATCCCAGCCAGACCAAGTGTTGCAAGGCCAAGTAAATGTAAAAATGCTTCCCCTTTTAAAATCTCTGACGTATTGCAGAGCCCTGATTAAGACTGGTTATTTTCACTTAAATTATTTGTAGCAGAGTCCCGATTGAGGACTGTTTGTCACAAAGAAAATATGTGGAATGCATCTCACTCAGATAAAAGCAGCGATACAATTAATTGAGAAATAATGTTTTGGTTAATTAGTGAAATGTAACAAGGAATTAACGAAGGTTAATCAAGGTTCAATTTGATGGCAAGATCACTACATTACTTACTACAAGGCAACTGATCAAATATGGTTACAATATGTAGGTGCAAGGAAATTTGTAACCAAAACAATGTGATTATAATCTGTATGCGACTAAATAAAGCAATGTGACTACAATATTCATGTTAGTAAATTTATATGCAACTAAAAGGACTATGATTACAATATTTGCATTAATGCATTTATATGCAACTAAAATGATTTCAGGCTTAAATAGTGATTTTACACAAGGATTTGGAGTGGGAAAACGGGAAGGGAATAAAGGCAGTCCTTCTTTTGAATACCAAAGATTCAGATTTCACTCCCTTGCTTTCTAAAGTCCTTCTCAGAGAGGAGACTAAATCCAGTCTTAGATCTAGACAACAGTTTATAACCAAGAATATCAGGGAGATTTGGGATATTAGAAATAAAGGGGTAACCCCCTTATTTGGTCATGAGGTTCAGAATTGACCCCCTTACCCTCTGAACTCCTTCAGAGTATAAGTTTATATCTACCCCTGGTCCCAGACCTGGTCAACAGTTTATGTCTGAGAATATGGGAAATTAGGGATTTTAGAGATAAAGGGAAGACCCCAATTCAGTCCCGAGGTTCAGAATAGAATCCCTTGCTCTCTGAACTCCTCTGGAGAATAAGGTTAGATCTACCTTAGCCTCACTGCAGAGTGGCCCAAGTAAAAGGGAGGTCTGTACCACCACACCAAATACAGCACTTCTTTGATTTCTCCCGAGATTCCTTTATTCATTTTTTCATAACTTTTCTGTCTGTAATGCTTTGATTACTTTTAGTCATCCTGTGAACTAGATCTGTGAGGTAGTTTGTTGCTAATGCTGCTCACCATTTCTTGAACCAGTCACTTTTAATCAAGAGGTTTTACTGAAAATGATATAGTAGAAGTAGAAAATATGCTAAAAAATACAGGAGTTTTCTGGGTGAATGTTCCCATATGTACCAACAACATCATGTGTAAATTAACAAATACTTACCTACATTTAAGTCTATACTTACATATATATGTATATATTTAGATATTCATGCACGTGATATATAATGATATATAATGTATTAGTGTAGGATGGGGAAGATGTCTCCTGTGGACAGAGAGACAGGACACAGCCAGAGCCCACAACCAAGAGGCACTTTGAGATCCTGCAGTTTAGTAGCACCTTACTAAATCAAACTAATTTACCACATGGCATACAGAATAGCATAATTGTCTAACAGTGTTTCAGTGTGGTGTTATGCAAGTACTATCAGATTCTTTCCTAGTTCTATGGGTTTAATTCAAAAAGTTTGTACTTTTCTTCACTTGTTAAGCTCTTATGACCTATGCACTATCCAACAACTTTAACATCTTGTAAACCAGAAGATTTTCTGCTCCCAGTTTTAAATTCTTATGGTTTACTGTTGTCTGTACAAAGAGACTTCTTATAGTAAACCTTTTGTGGGGAAGCTTTTTAATGTAAGTTTGTTTTAATTTCTGTTATTGGTAAGAAGTAAATTACATTGGCTTACAGAAGCATCAAATATGAACACTTTCTAGCTACTCTACTCTTGGGTATACTTGTGCTTTTAAACATCAAAGTGAACTTTTAATTACAGAAAAGGAAATGAAAACACACAGTATTTTGATTTATAGCAACTGCATAGTATTTCTGAAGTTTGAGAAAGTTATTACCCTAGAGGGTTTCAAACACTTCACTGACAGTTTTTATTTTCTGAGAAAAACAATAATAAATATTGGCAATAACTAAATTAAAATTAAAAAAAAACCCCAACAACCAAACAACCAACACTTTACTCTCTCTCCTTTCTCTCAGCTGGGCTGAGTAGAGCTTTGGTGCATGTAAGAAACTGGGTCTCAGCTAAGTTCAAGATCCCATTAGTGCCACAGAGTAAGATTTACATTCTCTGGCACATGGGGCGAAGCAAGAGTGTGAGGGAGTGGAGGCAGTCTGCCCATGGAAAAACAATTGCAGTCGCTGCTCCATCAGCCTGCCCCCGCACCTGTACACAGAGGCAGACACATGTTAGATCTGCAGCTTTGTGAGGGCAGGTGTGGTGAGAACACAGCAGAATGCTCTGGTCACCTTTAGATCTCTATTCAGCTTTTCAGGTGGTAGTGTTTGTTCTAAAGAGCCAGGCATTATTTGCTTTGCCCTCCTTTCCCCTGGTGTTGTTATATGTTGAATAGTTATTCTCCTGGGTATATACAGCAATGTTTTAAGCTACTACTGTCATCTTAATATGGGTTTATAAAACAATTTATTTAGAACCATCTCCACTAATAAAACATTTCTATGAAGAATCAATACCTGTTCCTCTGAGTTCACTCTCTTTCTGTGTCTTAATTTCCCCTGTGTGTGCAAGTAGGTATATGTCTAGAACTGCTGGAACTGTTCTGGCCTGAAGGACTCAAGTTAAGCAGCACTACTAAGTGTTGACTGCATCTGGATTAAATGTGCACTTAAATACTGGCCAAAATGCTTATAACTTTGCCTGAGTTCACATTTGTCATCTCCTTAGTGCACTGATGTCTTTCTCACAGCTTCTGGCAATTTTATATCTGCTTCCCTATTGGAAAAAAAAATATCTACAACTACAAAAACACATTTACAACAAAGCAGATTCATATATTAAAATATTTTGATTGAGGTAAAGGTTAATAGAAACAGCATTAGGATTTAGAAAAAAAAAAGTTGTCTTTAATTCCCTATTCTGACATAAATTTTTCTGTGCCATTAATCAACTCATTTAGCTTTTGTGTGCCTCACTTCACCCGTCATGTTATGGAGATAAAAGCATGGTTGTATCCTCCTAAGGACAAAAGTGTGTGTTGGGAGAATATACACATTAAATTATTATAGTAATTATGATAATAAAGCTCAATTATTAAGATAATTAAGCTATAACCTAAGGCAGAAAAAGTAGATCTTAATAAGGTTTGTGTTTTATAACATTTCAGTCAAAATACTGCAATCTTGAACACTGAAGTTATACCTAAGCACTTTACTGAGATATTTTACAAAAAAAAAACCCAAAACCACCAACAAAAAAAACAACAAACAAACATATTTTTAAGAGCTTTACCCCTCAGAAGAAAGACATGCAAAATAAATTTACCATTTTATCAGTAGAGAGGACTCTTGAAGTAATGGGAAGGATTAATATGAAACAATTCAAAGTAGTTGCCTGTTTGTACTTTCTTCATCATCTTCACATCTGTGTAAAATTTGGAGTACAACTAGTCTAGAAAACACATGGAAAAAATAAGTCCTGAATATGGAATCTTTTGCATCTTTTTATTCATGTCTTTGCATATTTTTTTTAAAAAAAATTTTGGGTTTCTGTCTCCAAACATTAGGACAACATTCACTTTTTTACTATACTTGAGATCAGAACATTTTCTTGGTGTTTGCATCCACATCCCACTAGGTATCTGCCTGCAGAATAGTCACTTCGGAAACCACTGTGATACTGAGGTGTATGTATATATGTATATAAATTATATAATTATATATAAATTATATAGGCAGAGGTATGGATTTTTTTCATGTTTTCACATAGTCGCTGAACATGATTAAGAAGTTATTTTTTCTCAGCACTGCTGAGAAGGTTGGCTTTATCTCTAGATTTCTGGCTTCTGTCCTAAATTTCTGTGAACCAGAGGGAAGCTGGCTGGAGTTGACTATCCAGGCACATGTGGAAAAAAATTCAGTTAAACAGAGGGATGTCCAGGAATGTTATAATTTTTGTTTGACTGGGCAGCCACTTAGTAAACTTAAGTGCTTTTTAATCTCAGTTCCAGAATGTTTTAAGTGGTTTTGGTTTTGGTTGTTGTTTGTTTTTTTCTTTTGTTTGGTTTGTTTTGGGATTTTTTTGATGTTGGTGGTTGGGTTTTTTTTGTTTATTTTGGTTTTGGTTTCTTTTTTAATATTAAAGTGGTCTGTTTAATACAGATAAGTTTTGGAGAAGAATCTGAATTCCTGCAGTTTTCTGTGTTCAGCCCACCTGGCATGGAGTTCCAGCCTCTATCTTCTCTTATTATTAAACAAGCAGGTTCAATATCTCAGAGTCATGTAACTCCCTTAGTACCACATATCTCACACATCTTCTACCTTCCAGGATACAGTGCAACTCTTTCTGAACCCGTCAACTGAAAGTGAAGAGAGGGGGGATAACACAAAAAAGTTCCCTTACTTGAATAAATGTTTGATAAGCTTTGTGACTTCAGTTATCTAGTTTATGGGTTGAGTGAGGGAGTTGGTGGTGGTTGTTGGTTTTCATTCAGTACAGGAAAAAAAAAAAAATGATAAAAAATATATTTAATTTCTTCTTCCAACTGCATGCATTTTGTGCTTTGGAAATATACATCAGAAAAAAATCAGGGAAATCTTTTTTTTTTTTTACTTCTTCAAATAGCATTAGAAATTATTAGGTTATTTTTTGTCTGATACACTAAACTCAAATTCCAGAACCAGTCTTTTTTTAATACTTCCATAAAATATTTAGGAAAATTACAATAAATTGTTTCTCAAGCTTCATGTTAGCTATCCAGGCTACATAATTTCTTCATTTTTTATTTATTTTCTGATATTAATTCACTGAACTTAATAAAAATTGGGAGACATTCAAATGTCTTAGTTTTGTATTTGATCACCTCGATATTCTGTAAAAATGTAACTCATTAATTTTGAACTGCATCATAAAATATTATTTATAGCATTTAAATGTGTATATCCACGTTATCATTCCATTGTTTCATTTGTGTCTCAAAGCACTTTCTGATTATTTTAAATTCATACATTTTCTCATTTCATTCATTTGAATATTTTCCACTCTTAGCATACCATCATCTTTTAGATCAAGTAAATATAGCATTTTGCTTATTCAATATACCATACAGATTTTAATAAATGATTACACACACACTCATCCAAGAGAGTTGGCTGAATAATTCATAATGAATCTTTCCTACTTTCAATTTACATGAATAATTACTAGTCTGTAGACTGTTCACAAATAGTTTATTCTGAGTATTCACTATTTAAAATCCCAAATCTGTGCTGGATTATTGATGCATAGTTTATATGCAGGATGTGGAATATCACATTTCGCTTCCCTGAAGACTGAAATTCTTAACTTCAACAGAAAACAATGAAAGAGTTTGATATTCAGTTATAGAATAGAAGAAAGTTTTATGGAAAATGGCCTATCAGGCAAACATATTTCAGGTACTGAAATAACAGATTTGGCAGACAAAAACAGTCATGTAAATGCAATATGTTTGATAAAACAGGTAAAATATAATATCTGCATGATATCATAGTAAAAGGTGTTAAATTCTACTAGTCAAGTCTACACTAATTTATATAATAACTATATGGTACTGGGTCCAATACTGGTGAACTCATTAATGATGAATTCATTAATGAGCTGGATGATGGGACAGTGTACCCTCAGAACGTTTACAGGTAACATAAAACAAGGAGGAATGGCTCATACACCAGAGGGTTGTGCTGCCATCCAGAAGGACCTTACCAGGCTGGAGAAATGGGATGACAGGAAGGAATCTCATGAAGTTCAACAAGGAGAAGTGCGAAGTCCTGCACCTGGGGAAGAAGAATCCCAATCATCAGTTGATATAAGAAGCTGGACAGCTAGAAGGCAGCTTTTCAGAAGAGGATCTCTAGGTCCTAGTAGACATGAAGTTGGACATGAGCCACAGATTTGACCTTGTGAAAAAAACACGAACAAAAACTAATGGTATCCTGGGCTGCTTTAGGAACTGTGTTTTCAGCAGGACAAGAGAGGTGATCCTACTCTTCCATTCAGCAGAGGCCACTCAAAGACTAATTTGGTCATGTCAGGGCTCCTCAGTATAAGACAGACATGGACATATTGGAGAGAGTCTAGCAAAGGGCTACTAAGATGATTAAGGATCTCGAGCAAGAAATCTCAAAGGCCCAAACAGCACACCTTTGATGCTGCCAATGACATCTCTCAGCAAAAGTAGAGACAGGAGCATCTATTCTTTGAGAAAAGGCTGAGAGAGTTAGGACTGTTCAGCCTATAGCAGAGAAGGCTCTGAGGGATCTCGTCAATGTACATAAATATCTGAAGTGAAGGTGTAAATAAGGTGGAGCCATGATCTTTTCAGTAGTGCCTAGTGACAGGACAAGAGGTAATGGCACAAACTGAAATGCAGGACATTCTCCCTGAACATCAGGAAACGCTTTTTTTTAATGTGAAGCTGACCAAGCAGTGGTGTAGGTTGACCAGAGAGGCTGTGGAGTTTCCATCCTTGGAGATAGTCAAAGGCTGTCTGAACAAGGTCCTGGACAACTGTTATTTGGTGTCCAGGGAAGTTGGACAAGATGATCTCTAGAGGTCCTCTACCTGAGTGGTTCTTCACCCAATAACCTAATGACTAGGGCATTCATCCAAAGCCCATGAAAGAATTCCTTTGCTTTTCCTCAGGGATCTCAGCCAAGATATTCAGTGAGAATACTCTACTATCCTATAGTATGCATTGAGCAAGGATGCTGTCAGTCTCTCCTAGGGAATCTGCTCAACTTTACTAAATATTTAATAGTCATTGTAGTAAGGCTTGGAAGCAAGGTATAGATCTAGACAACTGAACTACAGACTTAAGCTATTGCTTGATGTTTTAAAGAATACTTAAATATTTAATGTAGAGAAGAACAGTGTCAACAGTGGAGAGGTTTCTCTTAAAATGCGTGGTGTTTGGAATGTACTTCGGCTATGGCAGAAAAAATAAAATCTCTCTACTGTGAAGGGAAAAAAATCAGATTAAATATATAAAGGTGGATTCTACATCTTGCTTGAGTTTTCTGACTGCTGCCATAATGTACAGTGTAATGCTATGCATTGTAGTTTCTAACCTCACTCTTTCATTACTTTTACATTTATTAAATACTTATTGGAGCATTTCAGAAATTTAAACACATATTTAAATCACTGCATTTAAATACCCACAAGTGTTTTCCATTACTCACGCGTTATTGCCAAAAGACAAACAAAAAGTAATTCAGGTATGACCAAACCTGAATTAATCCTGGTTCAGTCCACAAAGTAAGCAATCAAATATTGTCATGATTCTGATCAGAATAGTATGTGACGAAATTAAGACACACTGGAAGGAACTGATTTTTAATTTTTTTAGTAAATACTCAAAATAAAATAATTTTTGATACCTGACTTCTATATATTTTCATATGTATTCAGTTCAATCACAAATTCTTACCAGTTTATTTTATATACCACTGCTTGTAAGTAGGTTAGAAAAAGTTTGCATAATACTGGACTAGTTAAAACTAGTTTCTCTTTATTATAGGACTGCCAATATATATTTATGTTCATGTGAGTATCATCTGTTTGTGTACATTATATTTACAGAGGGATACAAATATGCTCACTCTTTGTGTGATGCTAATTACTAGGTTGCCAGCATAGCAGCACTAAATTATGACAGAATTATAATGAGACTGGAAGCTTGCCATTCACAGTCGATAAAAAAAAAAGACCCATCTGTACTAAAAGTCCAGAAACAACTCTTTTCCATAACAATGACATACAAAATTTACCATCATCCCAGATTTTTTTTCCTATAGATGTTGAACACCTTCAGACTTTGTAGTTAACTGGAAAATGTCCCATGCCCTCTGAAACCTTAAGTAGTGTGTGTTAGAATATTAGCACCATATGATAAGTGTACCTACAGTGATAGGCTATAAACTGCCCGGTGCCCACAGTATCTCTCACACTGTTTTTTTCTGCTACATGTTAAATCTGTTAGGTTTATAACTATGTTGAAAACCATCTACTATCTGTAAACAGTGAGGCCCCTAGAGGGACATCTAGCAACTCATTTTAACAGCCTTTGGTGTAGCAGCAGTATTGCGGGACGTGTTTTGATAGCCTACTGTCTAAAGATGTCAAGTAACTTAACCACACGGTTTTGTAACAAGGAGACAAGCAGTTTGCTTTTTTGCATTTCAACCCTTCCAAATTTTTAATCGTGAGCCCCCTGCTGGTAAATGAGTTAAACTGATTACAGTCGGTGCTCAAATAATAGTGAGAACTTCATAATTAGAAAGTCATGCTATTGATCTTGTTACGAGAAGTGTCTAGATTTTAGCATTCCTCTGAAAATGCTTCACAGAAATAGAGACATGCTTAATTAATTCTATTGCAAGGACAAACTTAGTAATTTGTTTTAAAATCTGAAACAAACTCCAAATTGTGTCTTCAGTTTTGTTTTTTACTTATTTTAGTGATGTGGAACAAGAGTTGAGCATTATAACAAACACTAAATACCAAAAACAACTATGAAAATGGAGCTTCTACATACTATCATTCAAATAAATTAATCCACAGAGAGGGTATTTCTTTCCATATGAATCTAAGAATTACAACCAAAGTCTTCTGTGGCTTTTATTGTGTATGGCAGCTACAGAAAACAACAACAACAAATTAAAAAATGATTTTAAAGTAAATATATTGACTCTTCTCCAGTCTTTCTTTTCTTCACAGCTATAAGTCAGAACATAGTGAAGAAGCCCAATTTTAGCTTTTACCATGAAAAAAGTCATAGTGTGAGTCCTTTCTCTTCTATTTTCTTTTGCTTTCATGTAATGAAGCCTGATAGGAGAGACATTTAATACTACAAATACCCAGGTTTAAGTACCCAATTGCATAGGGCACAACTTCCTAATGTTCATAATCTTTGCCCGAACATGAATCTTTCAGCTTTAATCTTGAGACAGCTAAAGGAGAAAGGGTAGAAATGGTAGTAGCAAAAATCAATTGTATGGACTTTCTAATTATAGCTTTCAGGAGGACAGTGTCTCAGAATAACAAGCAATGAAATACTGACCCAATCAGCACATTTCATGATACATTGTGTATTCTGATTTATAACTCACCAAATGTTGTGAACTGCTGTTAACTTTTGAAGGGGCTCTTGAGGATCCTCCTTATCCCATGTGGACACCCAGAGCATAAACACTGTGACTGAGCTATTTTCACAAGCTCCTTCTAAAGTCAGATGAGTTTAGCACGCTGTTAAGATAACATTAATCTCATTTTAATGTACACTTAATGAAGTTAGAAAAATAATCCATTTCTTTCTGTGAACTATAAGGGATGTCTAATGTAGTTTGTAGACATTAGCAGAGATAGTGACTCCTAGCCTAACCTTCAGATTGAGGTAAATTTTGGTAAATCACAGAGTACACAAGTGAAAACTGACCAAGGCTGCAAGGAGTCAGTGAAGAACAGCAGAAGGGAAGTTTGAATGTTCCAGTCAAGAAAAACTATCCCTAAAATTCTGCTGGGACAAAGCAGATGCCAGCATGGCAGTTTCCAAGGAGGATATTTCTTGGCAGCAGCAGAGGCTTACAGGAGGGATGTGGCTTGAGACCCTGAAGCTGAGGCAGGGCATAGCCCAAGGCTTCCTCCAGGATAAGTCCTACTAAAGACACCAAGTTGCAGCTGTGTGACACTGCCCAGATAACATTACCCTAAAAGGACCCTCTAGCATAGCCAGCTGAGCACTCAAGACCTGTGTCTGATTTTGTGTGGCTCTGAGTGTATCCCCTGAATTGGGTACATCTTTTCTATGTGATTCAGTTGGTTACTTCAAATCAAACATAAATGGAGTGTTGATTGTTATTCGACTGGTTACTTTGGGTAAAACCAGCACCACCCTGAAAGCTATACACTGACTAAGAAGCACTCAAAATAACCCCACATGTCTTTGGAGATACTGTCAGTTTCCAAAGGTGGGGTGGGAAGAGAGAGAGACATAACAGATAGAAACAAATTAATGGAGAATTGGGAATCCTGTCCAAAGAGCTTTACACTACTGAATGTCTTCAAACTCAATAAATCAAACACAAATGGAAGACTTTGAGCAACATACACTCTGGGGAATAACATGCTTGTAATACACCATCCACTAAGCTGCTGTGGGAAAGAAGAAGTTACACAATCTGAAGGAACAACTGTGGCTACAAAAATGTTAGTAAACTAAATAGCAGTGAAGCATAAACCTGGATGCAGTGAAGCAGGCGTCTGTTGTTAAATTGCAGGAGTGGTCCACGTCCATAGACCAGTACCAGACTAGGACAAACTCCTGCCACAGTTTAAGGCATGGCTCGAGTAATCATTCCCATCAGGCAGTTTGTGTGATTGAATTTGTGCTTTCACATCTAAGGAATTTTATCATTAATGATAGGCCATCCTGTGTCTTACTTCCTGGGTACGATTAATTAACTACTGTGGATACAGTTTGTGAGTCTGCACATCCTAAGCATAAATTGTCATCCTTACCTAGCAGTGACTGTCTGAGAGATTACTGTTTCTGGTTATCGTAACTACAGTGCATGATTAGCCAACATGATTACAATTACTCTGCTCCTTTTCCTTAATGAAACCTTAACTTCAGGCTTGGTCACACTGCCTATGTAATATTAGCCACAGAAACCCACTTTAAAACTATTTTGATAAAATATACTTTTTTTTTCTTCCCCAACATGCAGCAGGTTCAATGAGCAGTAAAAGCAATAACATTTTAGAAACCTCAAACATCTTTGATAGTGGCAAGCTATGCTAGATCTATGTCAATTTATTAGCCTTAAGACACTGTTCTGCATTTGAGCCAGTGCATGAGCTACTAAACTTTCAAGAAAATGATGAATAAATACATTGAGTTAGTCCCGTTCCCCCTCTTGAACCTGCCTCCTGCTCTGGGACTGCAGATATCACTTAGCACAGTCTTGCCCTTTTTCCTTAAGACATCAATAGGTACATAAGGAAAAATATGTCACCATCTTATTAGGGGTGTCTCTGCCCACTCCTGGTTCTTCCTTTGCCATAGCAGTAATCACCAGAGAATCTTTTGATTCCTCATTTGCGGTACGCCAGGGCTAGTTATTCACCAGACAAAAATGTCATCTGACAGACATAATTTACCTGTATTTACTGTTTCATTGATTGATATAATAATTCTAAAAAGAGATGACTGAATAAGAAACACCTTTTAGAAAAAAAAAAAGAAAAGAAAAGCAGCTTTATAGTTATGGTAATTTGCCACCTTGAATGAGGATGGTATACCTACAGCAAACTAATAACTGTTTCTGTCCTGAGTACAGCTGTTAGAGCGTAAGATTTGGGAACTCAACAGTGTGATTGTTAAAGATTTTTTTTTTAAGACAAAGGATATTTTTAAGAGGAAGAGTCAGTATAACTATGAATATTCAAATCACATACTGAAAAAAAACGTAATTACAGTAAATGTCACTCCAGTTAGTGGTAATGAGAAAGCAAGAAAAAAAACCCTGTGTCTTTCACATAAAATCCATAGTGGTAGCAAGGCCCCTAGACTTCATGCAGTCTCTTATGTATCTTCACCAAAGAGTAAATAATATCTTTGAGATGTCATTTTCAAGTTCTGTCTGGGATGTCAACATAGCACTATGTGAAAAGATATCCAAAGCCACTCTTTCAGAGCAAGAAATCCATGACAACCAATTGTTCCACCTGCTATGATTATGATGCCCCTTGTAAGTCTGCCTGTCATTACACAGAACTATGCATATGTTTTGTCTCTCACTTATACAAATACTCAGACATTTGCAACTCATCATTTTAAGTAGCTGAAAAGTAAACTTGAATCAACTCAATGACAAATGCCTAAAACAAACACACAAAAAAAGACAAAAGCCGAACAAGGGCTTCCAAATTAACAAATGAATGGATAAATAATGATCCCCCTAACAGTAACACATACAGACAGTGCTTTGCTATGTGTTATTTGTGTTGTGTTATTTTGACTTAGCCTATGCAAACTGGCAAATGAAGGAGCCTTAGATCTCCACAGTTCTTCATTCAGATTAGCAGGAAATTTTCAAATAAAGGTTTCAAAAATTGAGTATCTGTCAAAGCCTGTAACACAAAGATAAAATACAGAGTTTATCTAAAATATTGTCATTTCTCTTAGCCTTATAACAGTTTGCTGTGCCTGTGTCTCATCTTGATTACCTGAAACCCAATAAGGAAGCAAATCAGTTAACCAATCTAGAAAATATACAGGGAAAAAAAAATATTTAAAAGCTGACACTGATGTAAGAAAAAAAGAAACTAGCTAGTCATGACTGAAGAAAGAATACTATACTACAAACCTAGTCATACTGAATGTGCTGAAGCACTAGAAATTGCTGCCCAGAAAGGTGTGGGAGCTCCAACCTTGTAGACTTTCAAAACTCAAGCAGACCCTAGGCAACCTGATCTAGCTCTAGAGATAGCCCTACTTGGAGGAACAGGTCAGCAGATATGACTTCCAAAAAAACATTCCAGGCTAAATTATTATGTAATGAGCAGTAAACTGTTTGACAGAAAGTAATCTTCATATTGCATCACCCTGCCTTTATTTCTACAGAGATAATCCCTTCTCTGGAATATTTTGAAATCTGGCTACAGAGAGTAAATTTCTGTAAAAAAAAAAAACAACCAACAACCAAACAAAAAACCAAAACAGTATAAGTAGAAAATAAAATATAGCTTTGGCTGTCAGTTTGTCTCACAGGGTAAATTATGAACAACTTGTCAACACTAAATTATAATTTCTTACAGCCAATGACAATTCCCTTAAGACACAGAATGCATCTTTAACATTTATGACATTAGTTTTCCATACTTTCTTCCTATCACAAGAGCACTATATATGACATCAGATGCAGAACCCAGCATCCTGAGCCCTAGGAAAGAGTGTGAATGTCCAAGGATTTGACAGATTCATTAACATTACCATCTGTTGTCAACATATATTTTTGTCTTTTGAGTGTATAAAATTTCTCAGCTGAAATTTTTACACAAAATATTAATAGTGAGATATTGTAACTGAGAGGTGAATTGATGAAATAATCTATTTTTTAAACCTCAAATTTCTTACAACATCAAAGCTTATTGACAATGTTTAGTTCTGTTCATTCAATTACAAGAATTTTTAGTTCAGTTTTCTTGGAATTTTACCCAGATAGTAAAAAAATGGATTAGAATAAAGGAAATGATATGTAAAACCATTTTCTCAGTTTAATTTACAGTAAAGAAGTTGTCAGTATGACATTACATTTTTCATTCTGTATCATGGCGTTTAAAATTTGATTTGCTACATCAGCATTTAGATCACTTAGACTTTGCACACAGACAAAACTAAATGAGAAATTTTGAGAACCTGCTAATAAGAGATTGTTGAAGTTATGGTCAGGGAAAGGCAACGAAGAAAAACTATTGAAAATAGTTGGAAGAAAAGATTCTTTTTCTTGTCTGTGAAGCATTTCTTAAAATCTTTACTAAAATAATACCATGGAGAATAAAAGTGAGCTCAGGAGTAGACTCAAGGCAGCAGTTTCAAGTACACCAGTCAGTCAGTCAGCATTTATAGCTTAATCCTAAATATCTCTGTGGAGTTTTTATCTCTTGTGTTTCTCCAGAGAACAGAAATACTGTCCTAAGGGATGGTGACAAAATCCAAACTGTAAACTGAAAATGACTGGCAAAAAAATTTTAAATGAGTAAACCAGTTTTTCCCTGGGATTTTTTTCTTCCTGAGTATTCCCCAAAGTATTTCAAGCTGTGGCTTGAGAACTGGTGGGTAAAGTTCAGATCAGAGAGGCTTTGTCACAAAGACCAACAGTATTTTCAACTTCTAATTACTTCTCAGTAATGCAGAGAGGATTTTCTATCTCCCCACTATTGCCAGCACTTCCCTCTTAAGAAGTCTAAAAAAGACATAGCAGATATGGAGTGTACCTCCGAGAATGTCTAAAGATTTGGGAAGGAGAAAAGTATTATTCTTTCTCAGCATTCCATTTTTTGCCTGGGATCTCCACTAACACAGAATGTCTTTATCTATGTTCTCATTGAAGCATTAATTCAAGACTTGAACTTGAGTTAAAGCTCAAACTGTTGTTCACCCACACTGCCTACTTATTGACTCATTTGCTGTGGCTCAAAGGTTGGGGGTTTTTTTTATGTAAATCTCAAGGTCAGAATTTCAACTGTGGTATCAAGGTCTATTTGAAATCATGCTCACAACATTCTGGCCTTCTTCTTTATATTATATAGATGTAAAAGGACAACCAGAACTGGAGCCCTGAAAAAAAGCATCTCATCCTCATATTATGGGCATATAGGAGTAAAATACAAAAGACAAATCTGTATGAAAAAAATTCCACTAACTGTCTCTGATAATGGGCTTTTATATTGCCTAACCTTGTTCCACAATACCAACTTTCCCTTTGCAGGTCTGTGAATTCTAGTTGGTTTGTCTTTTTCTAGATTTTGAGCTAGCATATTTTCCTCTTCATAAGGAAAACAAAGGTGATCTGATTTCAAAATCCTCTTTTCATGGACAGAGACATATGGTCCCCAGTGACAACCAACAGCTTTCATGCAGACATTGCTCTGGCATGTAAATTCTGGGCAAACATGCAGGTTAAAAAAAAAACAAAACAAAACAAAAAAAAAAACAGGAAAAGAAAAAGAAAAGACATTGTTTTTGCACTGTAAACTCAACACAGTTTCTAGCTTCCTGGAAATATCTCCATGTTATAAGTGGTGCTCAAGCAGCAGGAAGGATTTATTTAAGTTTTATCAAAAGCCTACCTGAAATAGGTAGTAATGCTAAGAGTAATATTTGAGGTCACTTTTTCTCTGATTTTCAGCTCATACCTTAGCTAGACTTAGCTAAGGTACTCTGAATGTCAGCTGTATACAAAATTGTTGCCAAAAGTAGAAATCATCTAGTCACAAGAGAATCTGAATTTGTAATGGCCTGTAAAATGTGAAAATTTGAAACTGGAAACAAGAAATGTGTACAAAGAAACAGACAATTAAAAGGTTAATCTAACAGACTTTCTTCCATAGTACTTAAAGCAAATATTATTTTTCTTACTTAATTTAATGATCTTGGTCCTGCCATGATCTTTCTATGTTCTGAATTTTGAGACTGTGTGACTTTGCAAAACATTCCACATAAGTATAATTTAAATACATTTCAACTGGCGGATAATATAGCTTCTTCTGATTTATTTTTTTTGCCCAAAACTTAGAATCTCATTGTATTTTCAGACAATACTGTTCATATTGTTTCTATAAAAGGTCTGCATCCTAAAAACAACATATTAATGGACTGATTTTGCCATGGAGCCTTTTCCCCGAATCCATGGAGACAGATTCACTTATCGATTACAGCAGTTCAGTAGGATACTGACACAGGGAGAAATTTAGTACAATGTTTTTCAATAATGTTACCTTTATTTCTCTGCTTGTATAGTTCTCTTTGATTTCCATTATTTGATGTTATCACATTTTAATGTATATTCTTCATGTACAGCATGACAAGCTCTTCAATATCACTGCAAAACCTATCAGCTCACTGAACAAAGGCTTTTGGTTGATAATGTGCAATTAAAGTCTAGTCAGAGATAATTATTATGGTGGCTGAATCAGCTTAGGATCTAGACTGAGGAAAGCCAGGTTATTTGAAAGAAATGGGTGAAAAAAATCCCAAACACTCAGCAATTCAAATGAGAAAATATTGATAGAACAGATCTTGGAGTTCAAAGAAAATGAAGTTATTGGTTGGTTACAGAGAGGTCACAGAAGAAGAAGGTCCATTTTTTATTCTGTTGTTATTCTAACAGTGAAGTATTGCTAATACTCAGTAATTAACAAGATCTTTGAAAAGCTACTTATTCACATTTTAATACATGGTTCACAGTTACAGAAAGCAGTAGTTCAGAGTGCAAAGATTAACTTTGATAACATCCAAGTTAAAAGCAGTCTATGAATTTTGGCAAAAAAAGATCTGCAGTAATATTTTGCATAACAAAAAGTATGATAATAATTAATTAATTTCCAAAGTAGTAAGGCAAGGGTAATACATAGTGTTTTTCATGTTGAAAGCAATCAGTGGTCAGTGTTATTTCTTCAAAGTGTAAAAGACAGGTCAAGTCTCTGCTCTGTTGGCAGTTTAATGTCTTTGAAACATCTGAATTTTTAAACTGGTAGCCATTTCCAGGTAAGTTGTTTTCCTGGGGTTAACAGGGTTCATTTCAAGACTTGACATGTTTTACTTGATAGAATTTGTGTTTTCTTGCTTACCTGCAATGTGGCTGTTCTCCTTTTTATTGATTTATTTTCTTAAGATCTGTTCCATTAATCCACATGCACCCCAATCCTGCTGCTATTGGATCACTACCACTTCTGATATATGTTGCTCTCTAATGAAGTCAGCTGTGTCCTTAATGTGTTTTCTCTTAATGTGATGTTTTATTGTCTGCTAAAGCCTTCCTTCACAGAAACTCAATGAGAAGGCTAGGAATTTAACTCTTTGTTTCATTCTCAGTTATTTTCATTATTTTAAGTGTAAGTTTTCAATTTTATGAAGTTACAGTGAACTCTATATTCCTAACACTATTGTATTATTTATTTTATTATTAAAATAATTAGAAATTTCAGACTGCTTAGCCTTGGAAGTAACCTACAGTTACAGTTTCTACACTGTGAATGTCTAATGAAACCATCCTCTAATGAAAAGGATTCAGTGCCCCCATATTGTCCACTTGCCTTCTATGTGATCTCAAGGTCTTCCAGGACTTATTCATGCAAGCAGATAAGGCCTCAGTCTGAAGACCTTCATATATCTTTTTCTCTTTCCATTGACTGTACCAGAAATTCAGGTCTCAGTAGAATAAGGTGGATTTCATCAGGTAATTAAAATTTTGTGACCTCCCAGAACCACAAGTAAGTGTGACTTTTAATGCACCTATGTCATGTCTGCTAGCTGTTGGAACATATCTTGGCTTACCTAAGCTATCTTAAATGGTTTTATATACCTATATTGAGGCACCTGCCTCAGGTTCTAGATATTGTGAGTTTGAGCTGAGTCCCACTCAAGATTCCACCCTAATATTTTTACATTTTTTTATTAGAAAAGACAGAAATTATGTCAAGATTATGTCTTAAAGATTAAAACTCAAAAAGAAATTGTAACAACTGAAAATACATTAATTTGTTTGTTCTCTCTAGCTTGGATTTTATGATTTTGCATTTATTATACTCTTCTTGCTGATTTATGAAAGACATGATAAATTAAACTAAGGAAACAAAGAGTAGTTTTTCACCATAGAGACAAAAGAAATTGAAAAAAGGCTTTTAAAAGTAATATGGAAAAAAATGCTTCTTAAAAGAGTAATAAGTATGTAGTTTTAGTAAATTCCTGGCAATGTCAGATCCATTTGGAAGTAATAAAGAGTTTGGAAGACCTAAAGGGCAAAACTGATAGGGTAGGTGGCTGAGCTTACACTGGTAATAGGATGTAGAATCTTTATGTCATTACTACAGATCTAGAAATTATTAAAGGTCATAGCCAAAGGAAAGGTTATTTGATACTCACCTTCAAAGTGAAATGGAAATTGATTGGGTAAATTGGAATGTGGAGTGATCATTAGAGAAGAGCATCACTCTTCCAACTCAAAGAATTCACACTGCATAGAGGAATGTAGAAATTTATTCCGTAATTGTTTTATATCTTGAATCCATCAACACAGGTAAGACTTCCAAAGGGATTAAGAAAGTTTTATCCTAACAATACTATCTAGCAAATTATTTATTTATGCTGCACATGTTGGATGCAGCCACACAGCTGCCTAGCCCCTTATTTAGATCATAGTTTCATCTGATGAGGTGTCTTGTCCTTGTGATAAACATGCCTAAGTAAGAAAACTGCAGGAGATTAGTAAGGGTCAAAAGGAAAAAGCATTTTGCTGTGAAACAAAAAGGTAGATCTTGTTTGTATTGGTGGCTGCTTCTTATTTCTCAAATCAATGTATGCTTTCTTATTTTACACATCTGAGAAAGCTGGCTGCAAGCACACAAATTTTCAAAGGCAAAAAATAAAAAATACCCACTAAAAACAAAACAAACCAGGCAATTAGTGTCTGAAGCTTTAAAACATCCACCTCTCTATTGATGCATTTGCCCATAATTATCTCATTCAAATTCAGCAGTTCCTTCCTTGTGCAAAAGCTTTATTAATGCAGACAGATCATAGCATGGCATGCCTTTATTTTTTAACAGAATTATTTCGGAGTACTTTATAAACTGTATTATGCTAACAAGTCAGGGAAGAAAGTGGTAGAAAATGGGTAACAGAGCTGTGGAGAATGAGGAATGCTTCTATAAACCCAGTGTATAGAAAGATGTATTAGAAGATCCTCATTAAAAAAAATAAAATAAATTAAAGGCCATTCTTGCTGTGAACTAGACTGGAAAGGACTTTATCCAGACAAAGCAGGTCCATTTTGTACCAGCATACAGGGCACCATGCCCATAAGCCCAGACAGATACTTTCATCCAGATCAAAATTAACCAAATCATCACTTTCCTACATACATAGAGCTTGTATTCACCAGGCAGCTCTGCAAAGATAAGCTTGTGTGAGCCTTGTCATTATTTACTAGTGTGTATTACTGACATTTCTGTAGCAAGGATTGTACCTAAGGGTAACAGCCAGATGTTACCCATTACCTTTAACTGGCTGTTACTTGTGTCCTCTGACTACCTGAAAACTGATATGAGGATTAATATCGATCTCTTTCACCCCCCTTCTTTCACTTTCTTCAGTAAGGGGTCAGTTTATCCTTCCTTCACCATCTACCTGTCACCTGGCTACCTTTCTATGTATATTCTGCATAGGAGGATTATATTCCGGCTTATGTTACTCAAGAGTTGGCCAATGATCACAGGCCATCATGGAGAGCAAAGTGGGGAGTACATTAGAGCTGATATGTTTAAGGAGATAAATATTTTCATAAACTCAATGAACTGTGGGAACAAAAGGACTTCTGAGAACTGTCATCCTTCACTAAGGCACCAAATCATAATACAAGACTTCATCAGATGTTTCTGATTCCTGACAGGAATGAAAAACAGTGGTTTTGTCAAAGACAAAAACAATTGCCTCTCTGCTTAAATAGTCTGTACAGTGTCTCATAGGCAGACTCTAAGAAGTAACAGAACCAAAACTTCATTGCCTTGTAATACCCGGAAGACAAAACAGTAATAGAGGGTTGGGTTTCCTGATCCTCTCCAAAATCTAATATATAAAGATGAAACATGCCTAAACTCCCCTGTTCCTGTGAATCTCATGAAAGACTGGTGACATGAAATATCTCTGCTTTTGATTCTTCACTGATGTTCTCTGAATTAGTTCTGGCCAAATGCCAATAGCATTTGCTTCTAACCACTGAATCCCAAACCCAAAGGCTACACATTTATCTGTCCTTCCAAACCAGACTGCAATTTAATGCAGAATTTTCTGCACAAATAACATCCAATTGCATAGGATAGATACAAAAAAACCACTTGGGAATCGGTCTTACAAATAGGAAAAAACAAAGAATAAGCAACATAACCAGAATCTCTTAAAAACTCATTTATTTTATAGGATTTCTTTTTCCTTGTTTTCTGTACTCACTTAGAACAATAATATCCAGAAGATAAGAGGTATTTTTAGTGGCACACAACAGAAGAAACAAGAGAAGGGGGTCCCCTAGTGTATGTTCTGTGGGATTATTAAAATA
This sequence comes from Chloroceryle amazona, assembly GCA_027560015.1. Lineage (NCBI taxonomy): Eukaryota > Metazoa > Chordata > Aves > Coraciiformes > Cerylidae > Chloroceryle > Chloroceryle amazona. The sequence goes on from JANHFX010108731.1 coordinate 62,921, forward strand.
ATTTACTCCCAGATAGTAAATGCAGTTTTGTTTAAGGTTTTCCCAAGCTTTCAATTTCCTCTCCTTTTTCCTGCATCTTCTGACAGCTAGTCAGTATCAGAATTAGAATTTTCTAGATTTTTCTAAAATGCCAAACATACCACAGAGAACAGGATGGCACTAGGAACTAACTATTTTCTGGCAATGACTGAACAGCAACATCATCATTATCATTAAAGAGTCTGAGTTTGTGTTCGCAGAAATAAATTAATATGTTCCTGAACCACTGAACTGTAAAAGCAAAGTTTCAGTGGACAAATAAAGCAAACAAACCAACCAACCAGATTTGTTCTGGATATACCTGAAATGTTCAATTTAACCAAAAATGCCTTTTATTTCCATTTAACTTTAACAAAACTAAAAATATATTTAAGAGTGAAAGAAAACAAATTAGTAATTTTTACATGTTTTGATTTCCTATTACTTTAATTCTCTAAATTAAAACATTTTTTTTCTGACTCTGACCCAATATCTTATTTATCTTTTTTTAATCCCACTTCTCTTCTGGAAACTATGTAATTTATTTTTTTTTCTATGTATTTTATGAAGTTCCACTTAGGGAGGCAGAACATCTGCTGTTCGGTTGTGTCATATATCTCCACAATAACTGTAGTTAAAAGGGCACATCATCTCCAGACTGATACACCTACATGCATGAAGGTCTAACCCAGTTATATATTCAATTGGTTAAAAAAGAAACTCACTTACTGTGCTTCACCAGGCTTCCAGCTACCAAAGTAAGAGGAATGGTTGCATCCAGACAGTAGCAGTCAGTGGCTCAATCTCCAGATGGAGATTGGTGACAAGTTTTGTCCATCGGGGGTTTCTACTGGGACTAGTGCTGCTTAATGTTTTCATCAGTGATATAGACCGTAGAATGAAGTGTACCCTCAGCAGGTTTTCATATGACACTGAGTGGTGCAGTCAATATGCCAGAGGGATGATGGGATGTCATCCAGAGGGAAATGGACAAGCTGGAGAAGTGGGCCCAGGTGAACTTCATGATGTTCAACAAGGTCAAGTGCAGAGTCCTGATTATCCTCATTATCAATACAGGCTGAGGGATGATGTGATAGAGAGCAGCCCTGCAGAAAAGGACTTCGGGGTGCTGGTAGATGAGAAGCTAGGCATGAGCAGATAGTGTGTGCTTACAGCTCAGAAGGCCAACTGCATCTTGGGCTGCATCAAAAGGAGCATGACCAGCAGTGCTGGTTGGCAGGGGTGGGAATGTGTACATCCATGTGCATTTAAACTACATGGCCTGTGGAGGGGGCAGGGGATGGGGAATACCCCATTTGGGGATTAGATATAGAAAGAGGGGGTTTTAGAACCTTGTAGTTGCAAATAAAGATTATGTAATCTCTACTACTGTAGTTTATCTGTTGTATGGCTGATACAAATCCTGAACATACAAGTCACTGATTTCCAGTTAATTGTGTCATCGATAAATACATAAAAGACTTCAATTCCAATTTGTTTTAAACTATGTGACCTGATCAGTTTTTCCCTGTGACGTCCATAATAGCAAGAACTGGATTTGTTGAACTGCAAGGTCCTTTCCAGAAAAAAATAAAATAAAATAATGAAGAATCATAAAAATGTCATTTGGCAAAACTAATAAATGATTTTGCTAGCTGAAATTGTCAGTCAGGCCCTACAGTAACCATTCCACACTTTAAGAATATTGAATTTTTTTGGAAGTAACTCTGGAAGGTGCAAAATAATTCAGATTTGCCTGTGAAACAGGGTCCTAAGTATACCCATGGAAAAAAATGCAAGACCATCTGCACTGAACAGTCAAAATGCATAAAAAAGACATGACCAGGAGCTAATTGTCTTGCAAATTAGTGAAAGCAGATTATTTATAAAACAGGAAGGTAAATAACACTTCTTTTTTGAATAATAGTAGAATATATGTAGGATAGAGGTAGAACCAAGAATACAGGTTTTTCAGTACCATAGCATGAAACTTCTCTGCTGTTCAAGCTTTCTATATTTAGACTTAAAAAATCTATGCAATGAATTATTCACTTGTTACATGGTAATTAACTCTCTGCAGTATCACAGAATCATAGAATGGTAGGGGTTGGAAGTGATATCTGGAGATTGAGTCCAACGCCCCTGACAGAGCAGGAATCACCTCAGGCAGGCCACACAGGAACATATCCAGGTGGGTTTTGAATGTCTCTAGAGAAGGAGACTCCACAATCCCTCTGGGCAAGCTCGCCATGAAAAAGTTTTAATTTGTGATGAGGTTGAACTTCCTGTGTTCCAGTTTGTGCCCATCACCTCTCATCCTATCCCAGGGCACCACTGAAAAGAGACTGGCCCCTTCTACTTGACCCCCACCCTGCAGAGATTTGTAAACATTCATAAGCTCCCCTCTCAGTCTTCTCTTTTCCAGGCTAAACAGCCCCAGGGCTCTCAGCCTTTCCTCATAAGAGAGATGTTCCAGTCCCTTCATCATTTTCCTAGCTCTCTATTGGACTCTCAAGTAGTACATCTGGCTATACTATTTAACACTGTGCTAATCAAAAATGGGTTTATACAGTCAGGTCTTTCCTACTCTCATATGGAAAAGAACAAATTCTGTTGTGATCACTATCTTGTAATCTAAATGTACATGATCTTGCTGCTGTGGGATCATTGTTGTGGTATACTGAAATCCGTTTTTCTGAAGTACTATGAACAATGAAGGCATTTGTTGACTCCAGAAGATCTCCATCATAGATTTTATGTCTGGCAAGACACTACAATCAAGCCTGTGTTCACTATGTTCCTGTTAGAAATAAATGATATTTCAGAGATTTTCAAACTTTTGAAGCTCACTTTTCAAGTCATGTTGTTATATAATGTTAGGTAGAAAATGTTTTTATCTTTTTATCTATTTTGTCTTCTAATTGAGGTTAGAAAAGGTTTCATTGTTTCTTCCTATAGGCTACTTTCTCTCCAGAATATTTTCTTAGGGAATACAAGCATGAAGTCATCGACACACTGGGAAACAAGACCCTCATATTACTTGTTCTAAATATGTCATGGATTCAATTTCCATTATTTGTAGGGTTATTCCAACCATATTCCTCAGTTCCTGAATAGCAGATGTTCTATACAATAAGTATCTGTTCTGGACACAATTTTCTTTTAGCTTCCACCTGCTGTCTCATTATATTTGGTAGTAGGTTACATCCAGTTTGATGATCACATAGAACTATGTCTCAGTCAAGAATCTGGAAGGAAAACAAGCTGTCTGTGTCAGAAAAAAAACCCCAAAACCAACAAAACCAAAAGGGTCAAATCTCTATCATCACGATGTATCATTAGTAGATAAATCCAGTCTGCTTCATGGTAAAGGTATGGGGGTTTTTGTTGTTTTTTTTTTGTGTTTTGTTTGTTCGTTTGGTTGGTTTTGTTTTTTTTGGGGGGGTCGCCCCCTGGGGAACCAGATAAAGTACATGGTTATTCCACCATATTAGATTCAGAGAAATTTTGTTGTGGTTTCCTCACAATGCAGCTCCATGTAAGTAAACCACAATGATGTCGACTTCCCACAGTTCTGAGTCTGGCTAACTTACATAATAAATGACAGAAAAGAACAGGTTTCTCCTACTAATAATCATGCATTTTAATTTTGTATTGTATAAACCCACCAATTCTCAAATACTTAAATACAGATTGTGCAACAGATATATGATGTTCATGGTCAGCCTTGCTTAGGTTCAAAACTAAGCTGCAGTGCACTTCTGTTCTCTTCCAGTTTTATTGGATTTCAAAAGAAAGAAAAGGGAAAAATAAAAATAATTAAAAAAAAATAAAAAGCAAATAGATAAGAAAAGATGGAAGAGAAAGAAAAGAAATCAGTTCAGGCCCAGTACTACTTTCAGTTTTTCAGATTATTGTAATAATAGAAACATATAATACCATTCCTTCAGGCCTTTATTCCTCAGACTTGTCCACATCCATGTAATCTCTGATGGATACCACCACAATGGTACCCATCAGAATTTTGGTCTAGGAGTTCAGGAGGATGAAAGTGGCTTAGAAACTTCCAAGTCATATAAAGATTGCAACGAGGATTCTATTTTTTCTAAGACTACCCTAAAATTCTGTAGAGAAGTGGTGAAAATAAGATTTACACTACTTAACAGGAAACTCATTTTCCAATAGCTGGTCTCTCACTTTCTCTTCAGATGCCCAGGGATTATTCTATTTACAAGTATATCTAGTCTACTGCATACTGCATGTAGCCCCAGGTTTAGAAACAAAGGGCAGAGAGGATTGTTGTTTGGGGAAAAAAAAATAGCAAGATCTTCTGAAAACATCACTATATCTCTCAAAGCCCTTTCTTCCTTCTATATCAGAAATCATATAAACTTTATTTTAAGATTGTGATATATCTTTCAGGGCCTGCAACTTTCTCATGGTCCAGAAATGCCAGGGTATTTTCTTATGTATAGAGCTCCAACACAGCTAAGTGTAAGATTTGTTGTTTCAGACTTTATCTCCTGTTTGTGACCTATGAGATTTCCACTTTCCCTCTACACACAAGCTCACACTTTTTCATTCCTGTTCGCACAAATCAGGTCATTCAAGAGCAAGAACACAACTGCACTGCTCTGATCAACAGCCAGAAGGAGAGAGTATTTTACAATGCTCAAATATATTTGCTTTTCTTCTCATACTGATCCAAAATGCTGACAGATTCTTCTGGTCCAGCCTAAGATGTATGATGATCTGTGCTGAAATACATTCCATTGTGGTGCTGTGCATGACTATATGCTTTTTTATTTACACCCTTTTGAATATGGAGAGAGTTCACTTTACTACAGACTCCAAAAAAACTGAATGAGGCAATCTTTCACTGTTGCTATTTATTAGCTTTGTTTCCAGAGAAGCTAAAGCTTATTCAGCTCAGTCACTGAGTCTGTGTGTGTATATGAGAAAGAAAAAGTGCTTCTCTAACAATATCCGAACACCTTGTCTGCTTTTAGCCAGATGTGACGGAAGAGGTGAAATATAAAGACAATTTGAAGAACAAAGGTCTTTGTGAAAAATAGGCAGCTGATGTTGGACCTTATGACTCTCGGCAGTTGTCACAAAATTTTTTCTACAGGGAAAGACTAAAATTAGACATCAGAGGTTCTGTGACAAAGGCCTTACTGGTGTTCTGATCTCCGGTATAGCTTCCACTGAAGCACACAATTAAGTGGGAGATATAAATCCATAATAAATCAAACTTGATTAGATCAATGCTTAAAGAACTAGTAGTTTCCACTGAAAAAGTAGTCAAAACCTCAGCCACAGGTCAGATTCCCATCTTCCCAACAGTGTACAAATACAAAGCAGAAAGTCCATTCGCAAGGAGGTTTTCAACATACACATCTCCTCATTAAGACTGACCCTTTAAACCACTTAGCCTCTTTCACCCACAGCAAAGGAGTTGTGTCAGTGAATCTGCACAAAACTGTCAAGTTTAACAAGTTTCTTACTAATTCATAAACACCTCTAGTCTTCTACAATTTTGAGATAGTTGAGGTCATAGGTTAAACTTTGTCTTCCTTTTAGGCTGTGCACAAAGTTTTAATAGGTTTCATAATTTCAAAGCTTAAAGCCCAGGGGATGATTATACCATCTAGTCTGACCTCCTTCATAGCAGGGACTTTGTTTCATTATGCTATCCAGTTAGTGAATGGATAACAAATGCCAGGCCAAAGAATGCCCTCCAAAAGATTAAACAGTCCTGTGATGTGCTAACTTTTGCTAAGAGCCCACCCAGCTGCTCCCTTGATTCCCCTTTTCAGGGTGACAAGGGGGAAAAATAAGAATAGAAAGCTCATGGATTGAGCTAATAAATGGGAATATTTCTCACCAGCTATTTTCATAGGCAAAGCAGTCTTGACTTTGGGAAAATTAATGAAAAATACTGCTTGTTGTGGTTTAAGGGTTAACAGATTGAGTAGGAAGGACCCTATGACCTTGAGGAGTCAGAGGGCAGATACTAGTCTCTCCCTTTCCCTGACACACTCCATAAAACAAGGAGGCTGGAAGTTTGGGGTGGGTCTTCCCTGGCTCTGCCGTTGTGATTGCATCTCAGCACAGCTGGGCCTGACTCCATGTGTGTTGTGCAATCCATTGCCATCCAGGAAGGGGGTTTGTCTATAATTATTTCTCCTTCTTTCCTTATTTAGTTAAGTTGTTGTGTTTTGGGGTTTTTTGTTGTTTTGTTTTTTTTTTCTTCCCTTCTGTTATTCATTACATTTGTTATAGTCTTAACTTCCAACCTTTGGTGAGGCTTTCTTTTTTTTCTGTTCCAATCCCTAATGCCCACAGTTGCTCCTTGAGACCTTATGTTCACATATACAGCAGAAATCTTTGTCAGAATGGTTACTTTCAGAATACATTCCTCCATTGTACAAGGTATTTTCCCCAAAAGGAAAGATTAATGAAATTTCAGACTGCAAATACTTTTGTCCTTTCCTTTGAATATGGACCACTACTCCTTTCAAGTGGAGGTAATAAGGTGTACTGACAAAAGCTTTCTTATTTTCTTATTTCTGACTGTTACAATACTATGAGTGACTGAGGCTTGTCCAGGACTAACCAGCTGTTTTAAAGCAGATCTATTTATTATGAAAAAAAAATGTTCAATCCTAACTGAACAGGATTTAGAGTCATGTAAAGATGGCAAAATGATGAAACTTGGAGATCTTTCCCACAAGATCCCTCTGTTTAGGAAGTATTAATAAGGTTGTTCTCCTCATTTCCCATCTGCAGCACCTGACTTCAGTTTCAAGAAGGCCATTAAGTTGGAAAGGGCTTTTTGCACTCCTAGAAAAGCAGTTTCAGAATGTTAAGCACCAGGAGCTCCTACTGTCATGGGTGCAATTGATTCATGTTTTCAATTATTCAGTGCCCCTTACTCACACATCCTCAAAGATGTGGAAAAAAAGAAAAAGAAGGAGAAGAAAATATTTTTTTATAAGATTCTGTCAGGCAGCTGCACTTTCTGTTCTCCATCCTAATGCAGTGCTCATCACCTACTTTGTGTGACATATATAGCATTATATTTACCCTTGAAACAGTTCTATGAGAAAGGAAGATGTTGCTTCTCCTTTTATACAAATGGAGAACTGATAGAGAAAGTGTCTTGAACTTCTGTCTCCAGAGTTCTTGTTATGTTCTTACAGGTGATCATCTATCACATTTTTCACCTGCTGGCAAGTGAATGCCTGTTCCTTTACTCTGCTTCTCAACCAGAATTATTCATCCTTCACAAAACCAAACCAAACCAAAATTAAATAAAAAAATAAACCAAACCCAGCCATCATGCTTAACCACACAAAGCCCTAATTACATGGAGGGCGGGTTGCTCTTTTTTTTTCTTATCATTTTGTCTGCATTCAAAAACTGAAACAGTGTTAAAGCTCCTATTCCCAAGGCAGGTGAGAACAGAGTAAGAGTAACAGAAACAGAAGTGTTAATCACTGTCTACATACTTAGAGTAATTAGCAATTAATATGCATGATATTATTTCGATATATCCAAGGTCAATTGGTACCATATTTTAAGATAAATATAAATAGGAATTGCATTTATATTTGTCTTTGTGGTGTTATATGAGGACAAAATTCTTCATGATTTATGCCAAGGAAGGGTTGATAGATGAACAGATGGAGAAAATACTCTACTGTGTCTCTTGTCAGCTGTATGTCATTATCAGAATGGCACTACATAATGGAATAAATAGAGATTAATATGTTTTTGGTTTTGTTGTTGTCTCATAAATGGTAAATTTTCTGACCAACTGTAGAACAGAACAACATGCTTCTCTTTGCACTACACATTTAAGAAGCATTGTTCTTAATTCTTAAATCACCATGGAGAAGTATACAGATTAAAATTATTGGAGACTGTAACCATGTACCACACACAGTGGGCAGTGAATGATACACAGACATTACAAATGCTGTCAAAGCAGTTTGGTCACCCTTAGCTGTTTTATGAATGCCTGCCAGGCAATTATTCAGATATGTTCAGGTTTTCTGATAAGAGACTGGCATTGAATGATTTAATTAACATAATTATTGATATGAATTTTAAAAATATCACTGCAATCAAGAAGAAGGTACACAGTCTGTACATTTGGTATTCACATAGTCTTGGAAAGTGTTGATTAAACAACATAAATTTATATCTGAATTTATAAAGGAAGGAGGTTAAGTTTCAAGTTACCCTGAAGAGTTATCACTTGGATCCATGTGTTGACCAGTTTTATGACAATAATGAAAATTTTTAATAAACATAATTGCAGCACATATGTGCAGAGGAAGAACAAACAAGTGGTTAGAGAACTAGATTAGGTCATGCATGCTTCAGCTCCCATCCATAGTGTTCTCAAATAACCTCGGGCGAATCACTTATGGCTAGATGCACAAATCATTTTAGTTTCCCATGTGTCCTGAGTAGCCACCCAGCTGCCAGAAAATCTGGCAGAAAACTCCAGTCCTTCTCATAAGCACACCTCAAAGGTAGGACAGAAAACTCCAAGGGAAAGGAGGATATGCAAAGAAAAGACTTTTGACTTTGGTCGTTCCTTTCCTTCTTTCCTGGTGCTTTCACCTGCTCACTCCTATCTGTAAATGTTCACTCTGGCAACCATATAGGGAACTTAACAATTACTGAGTTAGCAGGATAAGACACAAGCAGATCTGAAAGTATGAGTTGTTGGGAAAAGGGCAACGACGCAGAAAGAAACAAGGATTCAATCGAGAATTCAAAGTATTCCAGAAAAAAAAATGTCTTAAAAGTTTGAGAAAAATTTCATGAAACTGTCTCAAAGATTCAAGATTATTTGCCTACCAGTATATACTCTCATTATAGTCAGAGATCTGAGGTACAATATAATAACCTTCAAATAGGTGTATCGTGTCCTTTGAGATCATGTAGGATATCCCACTTGGACTTCAGATGCTCTTGCAGGAGGACAGTACTCCTGTCTAACCTACAACATATACCTATCTGCATGCATTGCTGTGGTAATCACCAAACAAACAGAAGATTCACATTGCATATGCTTTCTAATCACCATGGAAAAGAACACTCCACCCTACCTAAAGAGAAAGAAATTCTGCCAAACATACAGAACAAGAATAATTAAGTAAAAAATCTTATGTAAAATCTACTTCTGAAGATAAAATTCCAGTAATAGTACATCCAAGTAATAGGTACTTCCAATTGAAGAGGTATTTCTTTCTTAGATGAGATTTAAAAGCACAGGAACAAGAATAATAATGATTTGTTGCTGTAAAATATATTGTAAAGGAAAACAGATAATAGATTTAAGGATTAATAATCTGCAGAAAGATTAATGCCCTGCCCCCACTACCCTTTTTATAAGACATGGAGTTTGTGTCACTACTGCAAATCAGTTCAACTCTTTAGTTTTTTTCTGAAAAAAAATAATTTTTTTGAGTAAAAATAATTTTTTGAGTCAAATAGGTGAGGTGAAGTGACTGAAAATGTGGCCATGCAAGCTCCAGGGAGCTGGTTCAGGAAACCCTATGGGATCATACAGGAGCAATCAATGTATGAAAAAGCATTCCTTTGTTTCTTTAAAACCCTCTGCAGGCCAATTTAATTGGATGCATCGGATTTAGTATTAGAAATAGTAAATAAAAATTCCAATATTCCCTTCTCCATGCCATTCTTGGATTAAATTGGGTTCCCTGGGTAAGGAACTAGTCAGCTTCAATAATCTTAATTTATTTTAGTTTTAAACAATGAATTGTTACACCTTAAAATTAAAAGATTAACCTTTTTTTTTTTATTTTTTTTCTGACAGCTAATCCCATAAGGTTTTCCCCACAAAACCACAATATGAAACAAAATATCTTTATTAATGTGTCACCTGTGTTGCTCTACTAAAACTAATATGGTGTTCATTTGTCTCAGTCTACAGCATCAAAGCCTCTTAAGAAAATTAATTCCATGCTATCTAAATACTTACCACGAAAATAGCCCTATTAATCAAGATTTATTGTAATGAAACAAGGGCAAACAACATAACCCAAGAACACGGGTGATTTGCTGTTACATAATCTGCTACTTTCAACAGTCTGTTGTGAGTGAGCTGTGACTGAAGGGACAACCCCAAGGAGCATACTACAAATGAACCCAGAAGTTATCCTGACTCAATTAATCTTGCAAAATAGACTCTGCAGACCTTCCTAGGAAATAGCTGCATTAGCTAATGTCAATCATGTAACATTACTGCAAGACATTGTAGGATCTAAGGTGGGAAATTTACCCAAGTGGGGACAGTGTTGTGTAAGGCCTTTTCACATGCGGGTATGCCACTGTCTAGGGTTCTCCTAATGCATGTACAGCTTGCAAAAACAGTACTGCCATGCAGCCAAGTCAATATGGTAGCTAAGTAATATACAAGTATCATTTTGTCAGATTCACGAACTTTACTATAGATTTCCCCTTATGCAACACATGCAAAAGTAATATGGACGAATTCAGCAGACTCTATCTGAGGTGTCCACAGTTTCATTGTATTTTGGAGGTAGCAAACCTGATCATACAATCCTAAGTACCCCCATAATAGGTTACACTGCAACTCAGCCTAACAATCCCATATAGTTTTCTGCCTTGCACAGTGGCTGACAGTAAATACACTGTGTTTCCTGTGCCCTGCAGCACCAAATTCCACTGTAAATATAATCACCTTCTTTTGACTCTTTTGAACTGCCCATCTAGCCATCTACCAACTGTATCCTGGGCTTCATTAAGAGAAATGTGGCCAGCATGTCAAGGGAGGTGATTCTACCCCTCTACTCTGTTCTTATGAGTTCACACCTGGAGTACTGTGGCCAGCTCTGGAGCCCCCAACACAAGGGGGACATGGACCTGTTAGAGCGTGTGAAGGTGATCACTGGGCCAGATCACATCTCCTATGAGGACAGGCTAAGAGAGTTGCAGCTGTTAAACCTGGTGGAAAACAGAAGGCTCCAGGGAGGCCTTATTGCAGCCTTCCAGTATCTGAAGGAGGCCAACATCAAAAAACTGACAGGGGCTTGCAGTGTTACAACAAGGGATAATGGCTACAAAATGGAAGAGGGTAGACTTAGATTAAAATTTAGGAAGAAGTTCTTCCCTCTGAGAGTGGTGAGACACTGGAACAGGTTACCCAGGGAAGCTGTGGATGCTTTACCACTGGATGTGTTTAGGACCGGTTTGGATGGGGCTTTAAGCAACCTGGTCTAGTGTGAGGTGTCTCTGCCCATGGCAGGGGCCTTGGAACTGGTTGATCTCTAAGGTCCCTTTCCAATCCAAATGATTCTATTATTCTATAATTCTATGATTCTGTGATCCATGAAAAGGGCAGTAAAGAACTGATCCACAGTACTGTTTCACTCAGTTTTCATAACCCCCTTTAAAACACATCTTTTCTGGAATGCATAGTCCTAAGCAGCACAGCCTCCCTCTGGTGGAAGCACTTTCTCCTGCTGTCACCTTCTTTACACTTGTTCCTGTCTTTCAGACAAGATTTGGCATCCAGGTCTTTCACTGGGTGATGAGGTTAAGCTGTTCAACTCCCAGTGAAAGCTCACAGTTCCATTTTCTAACAGAGAAGGGAATTCTCTGGCAAAAGAGAAACTTATCGCTCTAGCCAGCTGGCTCCTTAAAAGCTTCATGCTACCCTTTTCACTCGTGCCCAATATAAATCTTCAGTTATGGGTAACTGGGAAATCTTTCCTTTTGTTGATGGCAAGGCAATGGATGAGCCTTGGAGTAGTGGATTTCGCTTTGCTATAGCCAAAAGTCATCTAAGAATGTGGGCTTCAGTGATATGTTAATATGAATTTTAGCACTAAATTGGCATAATACTTACATTTTCTGCATTCAGATAACCATACTTCCCTACTGTGGTTCTTTTGTAGCGTTTTGTTTGCTTTCTTTTGTTTTGTTTTCCTTGAAATAAGCTGTATTTATTTCAATGTCCTCTTTAGTTTCAACAGTTTACCACACAGTTCACTGTGACTTGGTAAACCAAACTGGAAATCTGAAGTCAAATATAATCTTGGATGTATATTATTTAATAAGTATTAACATGACATTAAGGAATAAAGTAGTCCAATGGAATGAGATTGATTCTGCTTGTCTTATTCTTTTTCCTGTATTTTTAGTCATATTCACTTCTTGTCCTTTGCTTCCAGCAAAAAGACTGCTTCTCAAAAAAAAACAACACTAAAACCAACACAAAAACCCCGCTGCTATAGAATGTTCAGTACAATGGCTTCCTGAACTTTATGTCTCCCAAAAGACTTGTTAAAGAGAGTAAAAACAACAAATAAACAAGCAAACACAACAAAACAAACAAAATCAAACAAAAAACAAACAAACAAACAAAGAAAAAACAAAACAAAACAAAAAAAACAAACCAAACAAACCCCCACACAAATAAAAAATAATCAAAGAAAACAAAATGAACAAACAAAAAAACCCAAGCAGAATTATGAATACAAAACTGTTTGTGAAGCATAAAATTTTATTATGTCAATTGCTCTCACTGGAAAAAAAGTAAAATTCACTGACTCCTTGCCTGGAGTTTTTCTCGTAGTACTATGATCACTAGCATTAATATAAATGGAAAAAAAAAATAAAAAAAATAAAAAGCTTCTAACTTTTTTTACTTGTCAGAAGAAAATATTTCCTTATTTCACTGACTGTTTTTGATGTCTCTAATGTGACAGGAAAGAGCATTTGTCTACTTTAGTAGACACCTAGAAAAGAGGCTGTTTTGAAGCAATTTGGCCTGTAAAGCCAGTGAAGATATAGGAACTGCATAAGCTGCCCCCAGACCCAAGAAACTACTCATGAAAACTTGCACTCATGTTGGTGTTTCCGTATCAAAGATAACATGACTGGAGTAATAAAGTGAATTGAGTGAGAGTACCTTAAGGCAAATAATTATGCTTCATTTCTTTTTTCATCTTTCATATACAATATCTGGAGTGATTTGGAATGTAAGAGACAGGTGGAAAATGATCATAAAGGAAAACTCCTGAATGTCATCAGAATACATACGAAGCCAGATTCACATATGAATAATCTGAAAAGAGAACAAGACCTTGAACATCATTAATTCTAAGCCTGGATTTCTGTAAAATGATGAGGTATTGGTATTTAAAGCCACAATGTTCTGCTGCACTGAATCTATCTCAGAGACCTGCTGTTTTTTTAACAGTTTCAGATTTCGGCCAACTATGTGTAAGTGCATTTACCAAACTCATTGTTTTTACTAAGTGTTTTTAATAAATCTAATGCCCAGCTACTTTAAAAGTGTAGCTCTTAGAGTGACCTTTGACCTCCCATGGGAAATTAGAAAATGGAGAATTTATTGGAGGAGGAGATCCAACAAAATTACAGTCACGACAAGCTTGAATTACACCATGTAATTGAATCTATTCAGAAGCCAAAAATCAATGCAGTCAGCCAGAAGTATACCAAATGTGACATTCATTTTTTCTGCTTTATCAAGCTTAATTGATGTCTTAGGAACTAAATAAGAGAAATAGGCAGCCTTATGGTAGAAACCTCAAGAGATATTTCAAGTGGCTATTCATAAAGGTTGAAAATAATTCAGAAATTTCACTGCCAGTTATGTGCTGATAGAATAACTATGTTGCTTTTAAATACAACGTGCCCTGGAATTAATTTCATCCCCATCCCTGCAGACTTCTTACTGAGAGAGGTAAGAGGCACAAATTGATCTAGCTGGCATATCCTGACTTAGAGAAGCTCTTCATTTGTCACTTTTGTTTGGGGCAGAAAGTTAACATAGCATGGATAACACGCTAACACTAGTGGCATTTCTTGGCATTTCCAAATACACTTTGTCATAATGCATATGCATACATAAAATACACAAACATAGCCCAGAATCCAACAACGAAGAATACTTGCGTGAATTTAATAACATAGGAATACTCGAGAAAAATGCTTCATACCCCTGCCCCTTTGATCATATCTAAAATGATACAATAAATCTAAGCTATAGTGATACGAGGAATACTGAGCTGATCACCATACAGTGTCAGTGTATTTGAAATTCACCAAAAAAATCTAAGCAATACAGTATGGAATTGAGAGTAGCTCTGCTGATGTCCTGAAAAGTGCATTGAGAAGTAGCCAGCTACTTTTGTACCAACCGAGAACAAAATAGCTTAAAAAGACACAAATGTCTACTAGAAAGCAAGATCTGGCTGAACTTTTCAGTAATCAAAACCAGGACTAACATATTTTGAATGCTGTATGATCTATAGATTATATTTTTCTAGAAAATTCCAGTGTCAGAATATTCTGATTTTGATAAATAAGCATTTTTGTTGATTCATTTATTATAATTTATTATCAGTACTAGAGAAAGCAACTGTGGTGAATGAATCTTATTCCAAGAGCCCTGCTGGTTTAGATATTTGGTCTGAGAGTTTCAAGGGATTTAAAGAGATGAGATGCCTACTCTTTATCTTTTCTCTCTCACAAAACTTTCTGTCATTTACTGAAACCAATGATCACCCCTTGCGTAAGTGTAAGCAGATTTCACACAGGATTTAGTAGTAAGGGTAATGACATAAATAATGATTGAAAACTTTCTACGTATTCAGACTGCTGGTATTTATATTAGAGGGAAAAAATGTTTGTCCTTCTTCAGACATATATAAGGCACTCTCTATGTGACAAAGAAGTTGGACAAGTTTGCAGTGGTTTTGGTACTTTTAAAAGCAAACTCTAGTTTCATCATATTTACTATCAACGTCATCTTAGTATAGACAAGACACAGGCCATCTGAAAATGACACAAATAACTGTAAACAAACAAGTGGGCAACTGAAAATTATACTCTGATCAATAATTCTTTATATTTGAACTGTCTGCAACTCTGCATAGACACACTTTAGAAGAAACAGTCTTATGTCAACATAGACACTTTTCCCCTGTTCTTTGGGCCAGAGGATATGTAAAATACTTGCTAACACAAACAGTTTGTAGGACTCAGAATTACGTTTCTGAAGAAATCTTTAATAGTAAAAAATAATTTGTGCAGTTCAGTCGCTGTGCAAATTGTACTGAAATATTCAAGGATAGCAAGAAACATAGGCAATCTAAAAACACAGAACCAGACCGGGCAGGCTCAGTACAACCAGCCCAGCTCCTAACAGCCTGCATAGTGTGGAACAGAGACACATATGTTGCCATGCAATGTATTTAAAAAAAATGTATTGCTGAAATACATGAAAATCTCGTAGCTTGTCATGCAAACAGTTTCTCTCTAAATGTTTTTCATTAAAAAAAAATATGCCTTATTGTTCACACCTATGGGGTCCCCAGCTGGAAGTAGGACACAGAGAATCTGTGGATGTTGGAAGTGTAATGCTTTAATCATATTAGTCAGTCACCAAACCCATTAAAAAAGTAACCCACCTATATTTGTGTTACTTTATCAACAACAGCTTTGGTAAGAAAATATCTTGTACTTGCATTCATTCATATAAGTAATTAATTTGTGAAGAAACGGTTAGCTCAGTCTCTGAGAGCTACACAGGCTTAGATTTAAAATCTAGCAATTGCCAAGACCACCTGTTTATAACCCCTCTCCTGTAGCATAATCTTATCTTCTGTGAAACATGTTACTGCAGTTCTCTTTAGGCATGATATAGATAAAATTTGCCAGCCCTGGAAGAAACCCCACTTTCAAATTCCAGTTAGTCCCAGATAGTTGCTATTTCTGTCATTTTCACGGCATGACAATCAGCTAAAATATCATCCACCATCTCAATCAACTTTACTGCAAGGCGACTGAATGTTAATTAGGCATTACTTTTGCTGTAAGGAAGAAGGGCTGATGAAATAAACCTCAAGCTATCAAGATCTAAACACACAAAATCTGTTAAATAAATTAACATTGCAAAATGTTACAAAGAAACAACTTAACAGCAAGGGACAGTTCCTTCTAAGAAGCCTTTTATTTTATTTGCTTTTTTTCCCTTTTGCATATGAAGAGCAGCAGGGGAGTTGTTAATTACACTTTTAAGAACACCTATACAGTTCAATAGAAATCAGTACAGAAACACCCCCCACCTGCCTTAGTACCCTGATTCAGTGAAGATTTCACTAGTACCAGAATGAAAGCAATCAGCCACATGGCTCCATACTGAAACTAATTAGCCTGTATGAGAATTACACCATTTTACCTTGGGCTGGCACTGTGCTATTGTGGCTCAGTGACCTTCAGCATCTGAACTGCACTGTCTGATTACCCCACAACTCTGTCTTTGTACTGGTTGCAGCCTGCACAAGCTACATCGAGCTACACAGGCTTTCTGTCTTGGCACTTCACATTATGAGAGAATTTTGTTTGGGATCAAGATCTGGAACTGCACAACATCTAAGGGATACACTATCATCCCTGAAACTACATATATCAGTCTCACTCACAAATGTGACCTTTGGAGGTGCCCAAGAGAAGTCTGTGTAGCTGAGAAAAGAATTTCAAGGGACTTTGTACTGGTGAAAGACTGAACCCCCACTCAACCTGGTTATGCCACCTTCTTCTTCTGATGTGCCCTGGTCACCATGTTGCCTTGCTTTTATGACAGTGGCAAGGACACATGTATATGTATATATGGCAAGGACACAGCATGTATAAAGAGGAATTATTATGCCATAGTCTATACAAGCAGCAGACAGGCCTCAGCCCACTTTACCCACTTCTTCTTCTCAAAAAAATCTGTGATTTGCAAACACTTTTTTGTAGATATAACAGCACATTTCAGATTTTTTCCTGGCTTCTGGAGAAGAAGAAGAAAAAACAACAAACAACAACAAAAAAAAAAGAAGACAAAAAAAAAAGCAACCTACATAAAAGAAACCCTCTCATTGTAAATCAGATACAAGCCCCAGCTATTCAAAAACATAAAGCTTCTATTAATTCTTTTTTTTCCTACCTCCCATTAGCAGCTAATCTCAGTCATATAGCTGCAGCATCCAAACTGGTAAAAGTTGTGATTCGCTAAGAAGTAGTTGGGAACAATTTTTCTTATAATTACAAGATATGATTGCTTCGCTGCTTTCTTAGACCTTCCTGTTTAGTAAAGCATTTGGAAATTGTAGACATGGCATTTGTATTTTTAATATATAGAAAACTTTTGTTCAAATGAAATAATTAAATTCACAAAAAACACCAACAATTTAGGGCTTAAAACCCCCTGGAGTACATTTGAAAGACGTAAAAGCAAGACTTCAGGGCCATTAATTTCTTTACATTGAAAGTAAGCAATGATAATGTGGTTCTGGGCATCAAACTTCAGTACATACCTGCAGGAAAGGAAGATCTTGCTCATGGGAGAAAAAGCACAAGGCATTCAAAAGGTTGGTTAAATCTTTGTTTGATGCCTTGTCTTGAAATCAGAAAACAGAAAGAAAAAATCTCTTTTGTCTCCCTGCAAGGAGCTGAGGAGCAGCAGCAGGCTAAGGGTAAAAGGATGCCAGGCTGGAGCACAGCCTGTGCTACAAATATACCAGGGAGAGGTAACATTTCATGGCATGGGACCTTAGCTCTCTACATAAGTAGCCTAATAGAATTGCTCCTAGCACACTTTTGGGCAGTGACAAATAGTCTCCAACAACTGCTGAGTACAGTTCAGCATTAAGCACAGGTCAGGACTGGTTGCCAATAGGAAACTTGCCTGCAGCAGCCCTGTTTTGTAAGACAAGAGTCCTTTCATATTGATGCAAACAGTTATGTTGTAGCTGTTCTCAGTGTCATCCACTGGTCCCGGGTACACTCAATTTACTAGGGTAGAGACAGTCCTGGTGCTGAACAGGGCAGCTGTGCAGGAATAACACTGTGAAACGTAACAGTTGGACTCAAAGATTTTAAAGGTCATTCCCAATCTAAACAATTCTATGATTCTATGATTTGGCATACTTTGAAGAGATTTCCAAACCAATGCTAATCTGATCCTTAAAGTCAATGCAATACATCAAATCAACACAGAGATGCGAAAGAATAAAATAGAGTTCCTCTATTTGGCACTATACCTGAGGTAATTAATGATTCTTCTTGGACCTCCACCTCAGCTCAGAAATGCATAATCATAGCTGTATTACTTCAAGACTTTATCTGGCTCAAAGGGAAAGAAGTTAAAATTGCAGGTCTACAACAGATTTGGGCACTGGGAAGTCCAGAGCTAGGTGGTTCGGGTGAATCTACAGAAGCATCACAGAATATCAGGTGTTGAACTCACAAATATTGGACTAAAAAATATTGACCTCGTACAGGCAGCACTTCTAGGAGTAGCCACTCCATCTTGTCTCTTAACAAAAACTATCAGGAAGATTTTCTTTTTTGTGCAAATGGAAAAATATGGAGTGGAAAGTTACAAAGGAAAATAATACCATTATATGAGGTTCACCTGGCTCACAGGGAAACTGAATCATGGCAACAAAACTCAGACTTTTAACTCCTGTGAGGTTTAGGAATTCAGCTGTCCATTCTTTATTTCCTGCTTGGACTAAAAAGGAAGCAGAGGACAGGCTAAAATGATCTGCAGTCTGCACCTAGACTTTATGCCACCAGCTGAAGCATGCTATAGTATGATTTGGCAA
The DNA here is from genome assembly GCA_027560015.1 of Chloroceryle amazona. Lineage (NCBI taxonomy): Eukaryota > Metazoa > Chordata > Aves > Coraciiformes > Cerylidae > Chloroceryle > Chloroceryle amazona. Next base: position 81,631 of record JANHFX010108731.1, read on the forward strand.
CTGTCAGTATCTAACTTTTCATTTAATTAGTGACCTGAATAATAATTCCTATTAACATACATCTCATTTCAGTAGAGGCAAATGACAGTTTTGCTATTGAATCCTATGAAATTGGGATTCCTCAATGTAATCAACTGTACAATATCAAACTATTGTGTGATAGTTCATTTGTCTGTGGTTATAATCTCCTCTGTAGAACTAAGTGCCTTCCCAGAACTGATTAAAAAAACCCAAATGGTAAACTGTAGCTTTTGGTGTGTTTTCCTTAATCCAGAAAACAAGATAACTGACTCTGAAGGGAATAGAAACAACCAAAAAAAAAAAACCTGAAAAGACTATTTTGCAGTTAGTTTCTCAGAAGAGATGGAATAGAAACACGAGCAGAAAACACCTAGATATATGAGCTTGACTGTCTAGGAAGAGCATGTTAATGGTCTACATTTGCATAAGACATTTGCAGAGAAATAAATGCAGATGAATAAAACAAGAATTTATTACTGTGTTTTTGATTCTTTTCCCCATCTTGACACAACAGGGAACTGAACAGTTATAAAATGCTTTAGCTTCTTTCTCTCCATATTTTTGGATAACTATTCTTGACAAATGTTTCTGTAAGTTTTATGCATGATAAAGGCTGAGTGTGTTTGAAATTGATAACGGTTCTACAGTAATGTATATTTGCAAGACAGGCTGCCTGTGAATATATTTTAATGCAAATCTTATCAACAAAATGTCAGTAGTGTCCTGGTATTATTCCATACAGTTGCAGCATATTCACTACAGAGACAGAAAGCTGCTCAGTAGGGATTCAAACTTCAAGCAGTGACAGAAAAAAGAAATATGAACATTGTATGGTTTCAGATAAACAACTTTACATCCCTGGACAATGTGGTTTTAAATAAAATTTTGAACTGAAGTTTCCATCTAGATACTGTTAGGCAAAAAGCGTATAAAGAAATAAAAATAATACCATTTAAAAAATTTACAGCATGCTGTTGCTTACACAAATGAAGTTGAAAATTACATAGGTTTTCTTACTAACTAAATATAATATGTCCTTGAGTCTGCCTTATTTTAGATGTGTAGTCTTTTCTTGAAAAAAGAGATTGTCTGTATGAGAGAAAAATATTCTTCTGCAGTTAACTGGGAAAAGGTGGCATTCTGCTACTAATAAGAACTGAAAAGAAGGTTATTTCCTAGCTTTCAAATAATTCTGGAATATTTCTGTGAGAGGAAGCTAGGTTGGAACACAGCTTAGATTAACAACTATGCTGTAGAAGGAAAAATGTGAGGACCATCATTATTTTTAGCTAATACATAACACATCAATCAATCACTGGTCTGTTGCTGGAGGCGATATTATCTCTAGACTTGTCACTTACCTTACTTATCTGTTTTGTTTTAACATTATTTTAAGTTCAAGAGAACGAATTCTTACAGAAATGAACAAATTTTGCAGCTTTTATTGCATCTCCTTGAATACTCTAAGCAAGTAAAAGACTCCTGTTGATACATTTCATGGGGATATTTCAGAGTGTTGTATGATATGGCAAAAGGATAGAAAATCTTCTACCTTAACACAAGCAGTTTAAATGAAGTACATTTGAAGTAACCTGAAATGAATCCTTGCAGTCTCTTCTGAGAAAAAAAAGTTTACATTCTTGCACATGTCTACATCTATGGCAAATGACATTTTACGTCCTTTTTCTGGTTAACTGGAGGATCTAGACTTTATATTATGGACACCATAGCAAGTGAATTCTTTAGTCTCATTCAAACAAGAGAAGGTGCTGAAGTATGGAGGACCATGGGGAAAAAAAAAGGAGGAGGGAAAGAAAACCAATATCATCAGGCATGTCTGAGAATTCTAATGTTTTGAACTGAAACTTGTCAAATTTACTTGGTCCTCTTCCAAAATCCCATAGAACAGGCATTTCCTCTACCAATTGCTGCTGAAAATCCCTATTGAGCCAGTTTGCTCAGGGATCGCAGAATGAACAGAGTTTACTTAAATTGTTACTTCTAATGGCTTGTTTGTTAGAACATCTGTTCCAGGACACCAGTTTTAAGACCCCTCCCACAAAGAATGAGGAAGGTTAGGATTTGAGCTGGTGCATCATAACAGACTGTGCTAATCACAGAGCTCTGGGAGGTAACTGCCTTTTATCCTTTTTCTGGATAACTATGCTAGTATGTGTAAGAAGAGAAAAAGCCACATGGGCCAAAGGAGAGCAGATGATAGCAGTTCAGCTGGTCCAGGGGGAAAAATGTTGTCTTGAGTGGCTGAACTCAGAATTATTCTTGGTTTGCTTTGCTCCTTCATCCAACAAGTAATAAATACAGACTCCATCAACATCCCAAGAAGCAGAAACCCACTTACTGGGCAAGTATTTTTATCAGGCAAAAGTGGAAAAAACAGAACTCTCTCTTCCAGCCTTGGGGAGTGCAGTCCCTGCAGGAGACAGCATTTCAGAAATGCTCTGCTCTTATACAGGGAATCACAGAATCATAGAATGTCAGGGGTTTGAAGGGACCTCTAGAGATCACTGAAGGCAAGTCCATGCTTGGGGCAGCAGGTGAATTCCCTTCTTGACTACCTTGCCCCTCCAAGGTGCCTCTGTACAATAGGTATGAGATCCTGGCTTTGGCTGAGGGACACCAACCAAACAAGGATGTGGATGGTGGGCATTCTGTGCCAGAGGTGCCTCACCAGTCAGTTAAGTCCACCACTTGACTCACAACCACATCCATAAGGAAAAATCACCATAAGGTGATGCTGCGTTGGGTGTCTATTACAGACCACCTGATCGGGATGAGGCATTTGATGAGGCCTTCTATAGGCAGCTGAAAGCAGCCTCTCAATCACAGGCCCTGATTCTCATGGGGGATTTCAACTACCCAGATATTGTCTGGAAGACCTTCAGAGTCCAGGAGGTTCCTCCAGTGCATCGATGATAACTTCTTAATGCAAATGGTGGATGAGCCAACAAGGAGAGGAGTGCTGCTGGATCTTGTGCTAACTAATAAGGAGTGACTGGTTGAAGTGATGAAGGTTGAGGGCAGCCTTGGCTGCAGCAACCACAAGATGGTGGAGTTCAGGATCTTGTGCAATAGGAACAAAATACCAAGGAAGATTGCAACTCTGGACTTCAGCAAGGCCAACTTTGGCCTTTTTAAGCAATTGCTGGGGGAAATCCCATGGGACAGGTTCCTAGAAAACAAAGGGGCCCAAGATAGTTGGTCAGTATTCAAGGACCACTTTCTACATGCTCAAGGTTAGTGCATCCCAATGGGTAGGAAATCAAGAAAGAGGGCCAGGACACCTGCGTGGTTAAACAGGGAACTGCTGGACAAACTCAAGTACAAGAAGAGAGTGTATAAACCATGGAAAAAGGGGCTGACCACTTGAGTGGAGTATAAGTCTGCTGTCAGGGGAAGTAGGGAGGCAACTAGGAAAGCTAAGGCCTCCTTGGAATTAAACCTTGCGAGGGAGGTTAAGGACAGCAGAAGGGGCTCCTTCAAATACATTGCTGGCAAAACTAACTTTAGAGGCAATGTGAGCCCACTGCTGAATCAGGTGGGTGCCCTGGAGACAGAGGATGTGAAGAAGGCAGAGTACTGGGTTAGGAATCAGATAGGACACTTGAATATCCACAAATCCATGGATCCTGATGGGATGCACCCATGGGTGCTGAGGGAGCTGGCAGATGTCGGTTCTAGGCCACTCTCCATCATCTTTGGTAAGTCATGAGTAACCTGTGAGAAGCCAAAGGACTGGAGGAAAGCAAATGCCACTCCAGACTTCAGAAAGGACAGGAAGGAGGACCCATATAACTACAGACCAGTCGGACTCACCTCCATCCCTGGGAAGGTGATGGTAAAAGAAGTCAGAGAGTTGTGGTCAATGGGTCAGAGTCTGGTTGGAAGCCTGTATCTAGTGGAGTCCCTCAAGGGTCAGTACTGGGACCAGTACTGGGACCAGTACTATTCAACATATTCATCACTGATCTGGATGAGGGTACAGAGTACTTTGTCAGTAAGTTTGCTGATGACACAAAACTGAGAGCAGTGGTTGACACAGCAGAAGGCTGTGCTGCCATTCAGAGAGACCTGGACAGGCTGGAGGACTGGGCAGGGAGAAATTCAACAACAGCAAGTGTAGAGTTTTGCACCTCGGAAAGAACAACTACTTTCAGCTGCCTGTAGAAGGCCTTAATGGCAGCTTCTTCCTGGTTTGGTGATCTGTAGTAGACTCCCACAACAGTATCACCCATGTTCACATGTCCCTTAACTCTTACCCATAAACTTTCAACACTTTCATCATCTCCCCCTGGGTTAAGCTTAATGCATTCTAGTTGCTTACTCACATAGAGAGCAATTCTACCACCTTGCCTTGCCAATCTATCCTTCATAAAAAGTAGACAGTCATCCATTGCCACATTGCAGTCATGCGAGCTCTCCATGTCTCTGCAGTCACAATGATTTCATAGCCCTGCAACTTCACCCAGGTGTCTGATTCATCTTGTTTACTTCCCATGCTTCTTGCGTTGGTATACAGACACTTCAGAGACTTAGTAGAGGAGCATCTGTTACCATTGTGAGAATCACATAAGTCCACTATCCCCTGCAACCCCTGGGATAGCGATGGAGCTAGTACACCATGCCCAAAAGTCCCAGGCTTGTCTCCATTGAGCCTGTTTTTAACCCCTTCCTCTCTGAATCCATTTTAAAGCTCTGCCAATAAGCCTGGCCAACTCCCACGATAGAAACCTTCTGCCCCGTTGAGACAGATGTGCCCCATCAGCCACCACTACGCCTGGCCTTGTGGATTGAAATGTCCTGCTGGTGGAACCACTCTCGAAGCCAAGAATTAAGTCTGTTGAGTCCTGCTCAGTCACATTTTGTATTGATTGGTTTTGGTATCCCAACACTTAGAGTACTGGCCACTGTCAATTTCACCATGCTCCAATATGAAATTAGCTTTGCAAATTCTGCTCTTAAGAGATGTGCTCTGAGTTGGGGGTGTTGTATGACAGGTCACAACACTCAGGTCCTTTCATTTGAGCATGATCTATATGGTACTCTTCCTAATTCACCATTTTTCCTAAACTCATGAACACAGCTTCAAGAGATAGTCAGAAAACTCAATTCAATCTGTTTTTAGAGTCTTTTTCATCAGCTGAAGTCCTGTCATAGAGAAACTGCAAGTCAGTTAAAAATACACAGCTATACATATGTAAGCAGAAGTTCCTTATCATGACTGAGTTATTTAAAATGTTAATACAATAAACATATTAAAGAACATTAAAAATGAAACCATCATGATTTGGGGCTATCTTTGCGTATTTTATAGCTAGATACATATTTCTCTCAGGCAAGACTGTCTAAAATTCATTAAAGTACTCATTTCCTCACAGGAATTTTGTCGCTCTTAGGACAACATATAAACAAAGAAAAACACCCACACCAGATTATTCAACACGCTGTAGAAGAGGAATGTCTCTCCCAGCATGAAATGCTTCTCATCTGAGTTACCATATGCCTCCTACTCCTTATTCCATTTTTCCATCTCCTCTAGCATAAACACTTCCATCTATTAACAACCTTTCAAATTCTTTATACTTTAAATATTGTATAGCAACACATGTAAACAGAAATGTGTTACTTTTATTGCTGTCTTGGTACAGAATCACAGAAATTGGCAGCAGAATCTCAGCTCAGTGTATGAAATGCATACCTGCTCAGCTGCAAAATTTTATATGCAATAAATCCTGTCAAATGTTATAGAAACCTCCACATTAAGGTAGTAATATTATGCTAGAGCATTTCCTCTGATTTGTCTTTCTAATTTCTTTCAAAGTGTCTCTGATACTTAAAAAAAAAAAAAATCAGATGTAAGAGGAAACTGTCTTAGCCACTTACTATCTTAAAGACAAAACAGAGCAATTGGAGAATATTCCTCAGTACAGGGTTGACTGGCTGGAGCTTAGCCAATAAAACGACTGAAGTTCCATTAAAGTCAATGTGCCTGATTCCTTCCTGGTACCTAAGTAATGGAGAGAAAATGGGCAAACTGCTGGTTCAGAAGCCTGTTAAGGAGGCATTAAAACACTGAATCTGTGTCAGAGTACAGAATTTATGGCCCAAGTGTTTTTGGTAATGATGGTTATTCCTCACAAGAACCTTTATTTTACTAATAAATACTTTTGTATTCATCTTCTAAGGAATTAAAAATAACTTAACCCCCCCCCTAAGCTTTTACTTCTGGTTTGTTAAAGTCTAATCACAGTGAAACTGATCCAGAAATTTCCTTTTGTGTCAGTTCTGTATTAAGCAGCATTTCCTCTGCCACTGCCAATAAAGTCAGTGCAAGGCTTGGGTGGAGCCCTAGGGAACTAGCTCTAGGCTGATTTCTGAAGATGATGCTATTTGGTTCACTGAAAATGACCCATCATGCAGAAACCTGTCTACACTGAGAAAAGATCCTTAATGTTAACACCTCTCATCAGGAAGTGAAGCTAAATATTGTGCCAATTGAGTAGTATAACAAGAAAGCAAAATGTGATTACATTTTGGGAATGTAAAATATTTTAATACTTTTAAGTTAATAACTGATGTGACATTTTTGAATCCGTGTTTTTGTGTGAATTTTTTCACTTTGTTTATTTAAACACAATAACCTTACATGCAAAAATAGAATGTATAAAAATATTTTTCTTTTTAATGCATTTCTTCTGCAGGCTGGTAGCTCCAGATCATGTTCAGATCTAATTCTAAGATATTTAGAAGCCTGTCATCCCAAAAGGCCTAATGCTATGAAAGTGCAAAGATTGTGAAATCAACTTTTTTTAATTATTTTAATTCTAAAAATACATTTTGGATTACATGTCTGCATTAGTCAGTAAAACCTCCTCCTAAGTCCTTTCCTTCATATTTAAATAGGCTATGTAAATCTCTCCATGTTTCTATTGACCTAGTCCGTATTGCTGATGAATAACTAATTACAAACCCAGTTTAACCTTATGTTCCTATTGAAAAAAAATAAAATTGAATGTTTCTACTAAATAGGTAATTGATAGAAGATTAATATTTATTATAAAACTTCTGTTTTCCTGGTTTATAAATGGTTATAATTAAAGTCCAGACTATAAACAAGAATTGGATCTGTAGACATGTAATTTTCATTATGTTATCATTCACTTTTCCTTAAAATACTTTCACCATGATTCAAAGACTCATTTAATTTTTAGTTTCCACAAGTCCCCAGTGAATTTCTACCAACAATCAAACAAAGCTCACAAAAATAAAAATATAAATATCTTAGGAAGGAAGTCTCATCTTCCCTAAGATCAGAAAGTAGCAGACATATAAAATAGTATACCTCCTTTGTCAGCCACTGATTAAGAAATTGTGGCGATTCAAAATTAAAATAATTTACCCTATATTTTCTAGTTCTGAAGTTGTTTCATATTCTTTTCCAGCACCAGATACTCTTCGCTGTTTAAAATAAAATACTGAGATTCTGAATCTTTCAATTCCTGTTTTCAGCAGGATTTCTCAGTTTGAACAGGGTTTATACTGAAGTTGCAGTAGTCTGCTCCTATGTCAAATACAGCGCAACAAGGCACGGTGCATTGAGAGCTTTTTTCTGCTCTTGTGCTTCCAGTTTAAGCAGGAATACTAAAATAAAGATCAAAACTGATCACTATAAAGTGTCATAAAATAGTTTATAGAAAATTTGGGATAATAAAGAGAATGTAAGAGTGAAAATCAGAAAAGTAATATATAGAGGAGCCATGTGTCACTGCAAATGGCACTAAAGACCTGCACCATGAAATCACTTCATGGCGACTGAGCCCTTTGGCCAGTCACAGACAGCAAGGAAGTTGTTGTGCAAGAAGTGCCAGATATATCAAGGTGATTTGGGCCTTCTTCACAACATCTGGGTTTAGGTGAGTCATCACTGTGATTTTAATTAATAAGATTTTTCAGTGGTTGCTGGATTCTATCTCTCCTTAAATCATGCTGGGACAAAATTATATGCATCATATTTTATTGATATAATACGATGTGATATATGATATAACAGTGCAATCCTGCGCATAAGATTTTCATTCTCATCTTCTGAGACATGCAGTAACAGAAAGGAGACTGTAATTGACAATTTATATTTTACATTGGTTTAAGTATATGTACATATCTATTTATTAACTATTTTGTGTGCTTAAAACAGTTTACACATTCATTCCTTTTAAATTTTGAAAACTAATGGAATTAAGAAGGCCATATTGATTCAAATAAATGCTATGTTTCTGTATTGCTCTCATCCACTCCAGTGTAACTGCTAAAAAATTAACAAAATCACCATCAATGGAAAAACAGTATGAAATCAGAATAAATGCCCTTGTTTATAAATATAAAAATAGACTGTGCTCTTAATTCACTGTCACAACTTTTCTTCTATGAAAAAAAAAAGAATAATCTTTTTACTAAATACGATTTTAAGCAGAATTAAAAAAAAATCCATGTAAATCTTGTAAATTGAATGTAATTGGTTATTTGAATGAAAATGCAGGCTTTAAATTATCTTTCTCAAGATAGTGTATATTATATAACTTATCAGCTAATTAAAGAGAAACCTTCCCTTTAAAATAGCATAAGGCTTGCAAACCTTATCTTAAAACATAAATAAATATAGTAGTTTGGTTTAAGTTCCCCAAAATCTTAGCCATTCTTTAAGTCTTAACTTGTCATTCAATTACATATTAAAGAACTCTGTGTAGCAATGTAGTTTATCATTTATTGTTTACAATTTCTTTTCTTGAAGTTTTAAAGATCATATAACATCGAAATTACTGTTGTAAAAGTAACAAGTGGACATTAGTGGTAATACATGGTCATCTTGCTGTAAAACATTATGTAAATAAGTGTAGCCCTTTCTTCAACTTTAAAATCAAGCAGTATTTCAACTGAGTTTTAATCATGTAGTTCAGTTAATTATGTTCTTTATAGTACTAATGTTAGTCTGTACCATTTCACTCTAGCTATACAGGCTCAAACTTTAATCTGTAGTTAATTGAATTTGTGTTTTAATTCTTCCATGCATACCATTTACAGAAAACAAAATTCAGTGTTTTGAAGGGGATGCAAAGTATGTGTACTGTAGTTCTCTGTCACTGGGTGAAATACATTATCATTAGTAATTTAAACAAGTCCATCCTAAAGCTGTCCATGTAAGTTCATGTTCAAAGTCAAGTATATTGTGGCAAAATACATCTAATCTCCTGTTTTCCACAGAAAACAAGAAAAGGGATAGTCCCCTAGTCAAGTATTTGCTTCAACAAGACAGTTTTATGCTAAAGGCTCTGATTCAGCTATGCTGGAAGTATTATTTAAACTTATTCAGATTACTTGGTTTAATTCCAAGTCTAGTTCAAGACACCATGTACTTTAGAATACAATTACACCTGAATATTCTGAAAATAAGTGTCTAGTAGAAATTCATGGGACTGAGGAACAATTTTGGACAAAAGTACAAAAGCCTTTTTTTTTCTTCCTCCAAAAATCTTAGGCAAAATTTCAGACTTTCATGTGTTCTTTAAATGAGCAATTAGGAGCATTTTGTTTTACTTGGTAAGTGGATAATTCCAAACAAAGCCATTTTTCAGTATACTATATACTTGCATGACATACATAGTTCTAAACTATTATTTAGATTGTAAGTTTTAAAATCCTAGTATCAGCAAATACTTTGATTTTTGAGCCCCATAATAGGTACACATTTACATTGTAAAAGATACAATAGATTATTTTAGCAGTTCAATTGAAACAACCTTGTGAATTGAGAGGAGCTTGTAAATTTAACAGATTATTTACAATTTCTTGTTTCCATTATTTTTATGAACGGTAGAAGATATTACTGAAGTTTTGAATGTTCTAAGTAAAAAGACTTTTAGCACTTAAATGGCTCTAAACCATTTTCTAAGTTTCAATAGAACAGTAGAGAATCATTATGCTTTCCTGTTAGCCTTATGCATGATGAAGTCTCATGCTCTCTCCCACTGCCATTTAGAGCATTCAAAATCAACATTTCTTTTGCATACAGTAAAGTTGAATGCGTAAGGTCATGATCACCGAATTACAGAATTTCCTAGATTGGAAAGGATATTTAAGATCATCAAGTCTAATCAAGTCCTTGACTAAACCGTATTTCTCAGCACTACGTCTACATGACTTTTAAATACCTCCAGGGATAGAGACTCTACCACTGTCCTGGGCAAGCTCTTCCAATGCCTGGTAACCCTTTCAGTAATTAAATTCTTCCAAGTATCCCGTCTAAACTTGGTGCAACTTGAGGCCATTTCCTCTTGTTCTATCACTTGTTACTCTGTTGAACAGACCAACCCCCACCTCTCTACAACCTCCTTTCAAGTAGTTGTAGACAGCACGAAGGTCTCACCCTTTTCTCCAGGGTAAACAACACCGCTTCTCTCAGCCTCTCCTCATAAGACATGTGCTCTAGGCCTGTCATGAGTTTTGTTACCCTTCTTTGACACACTCTAATACCTCAATGTCCTTCTTCCAGTAAGGGGCCCAAAACTGAACACAGTACTTGAGGTACAGCCTCACCAGTGCTGAGTACAGGGATAAAATGACTCCCCTTATCCTTCTGGCCACACTGTTCCTGATACAGGCCAGGAATATCATAGAATGGTAGGGGTTGGAAGGGATCTCTGGAGACCATCAAGTCCAACACCCCTGTCAGTGCAGGATAACCTAGGGCAGGTCACACAGGAACATATGCAGGTGGGTCTTGAAAGTCTCTAGAGAAGGAAACTCTACAACCTCTCTGGGCAGCCTATTCCAGTTCTCTGTCACTCTCACATTGAAGAAGTATTTCCTCGTGTTGAAGTGGACCTTCCTGTGTAGTTACATATATATGTGAAGATGCAGTTCAAGTTCAAGATGTGCAAATATATGTATTTCTAAGTGTACTATTTGTCTATTCTTGGGTTACAGCCTATTCCCTCTGAAGTAAATGGCTATTGCCTAACCAGTGGAATCACTTTCTGAGTTTTATGGATAATATGGATTAGTCAGCATCTAATCTAAACACCTAGTGAACCTACAGACAACTAGAATATAGTTCTTAAATTACAAATATGCCTAAAAATGCCTGTCCCTTGCCATGTGAGATGCCCTTGGATACCTGAGACATCATCACAGATATGGCACAGGACTATCTATAGCCTCCTGAAGAGCATCTAAAGGCTTTCTGGGATACATGAGGATGCCTCAAAGGTTGGAAGGGGTTGTGTTTAAGTAACTGATGCATATTCCTATAATATAAACAACCCAAAATCAGATAGTTCAGTTTCATGGTGACTCTCACTGTAAATTTTTGGCAATAATAATCTCAAATATATAACTAGATTTTAAGAAATTAGTTTATTACATAGCTGGAGTGTAAGCCATGCTTTGGTGCATGCCCGTGTTTGTTCCAGTCATTTCAAATGACTGAGACTTGAACTCTTCTATTTAAAGGCTTAAGCTTAATTAGCAGTCCTAGATGTACTAAAGTAAATACACTTGAATCCACTAGAGAAAAACTGTGCAAAAATTAAAAAAAATTATAAGTTACTTTTAGTCTACAGAAAGACTAAAATCTATCTGGTTCACCATGTGACAAGCAGATTCAAAGGTTCAGTCAGAGGCAAGCCTAGTTAAACTAGAATCACAGCACCAGATCTGTATATGGAAATATATATACATAGATGTGTCTCATGTAGGTACATATACTCCTTAGTGAGAAATCAAGGTTGCAGATCTAGACCCTGATATTGTAAGGAAGTTTCAGTCTTTATATAGGCAGATCTAGAAATAAAAGAATACACTTGGGTATAAATAAGTTTTAAAATAGTGATTGTAAACATAGAAAAACATCTCCAGAGAATATACCTTTGAAAAGATTCTAGCTCAAAGTAGCATTTCATAGAGTATTTCTTAGAATTGTAAGTAGAGCTAAGGGAACACACTCAGAAAAACAAACAAAAAAAAACCAAAATCAGCAACAACAACAAAAAGGAATGACTGGTCTATTTCAAAGCTTCTCACTTTGAAATTTCAAGAAAATACTGATAACCCGTTTTTGTTGCCTATTTAAGTCATCTTTGCCCTGTTAAGTCATGTTAGATAATGGGGCTCATTTCAGGCAATGGATAGATATTTAGGAGAAGTGAAATTCCAGCATAGGCAAGATGAAAGCAGTGCCTCTCTCTTGAAAACAGAAATAGCTGGCTTAGCAGATCCTTAACTGTTAGCCAGCTAAAATATGGATTCAACTCTGTGTTTATCCAGTTCAAGCAAGGGAGAGGGTGTTGATCTTTTAGCAATAGTTACCCTACAAATATGAGTCTTTTCTTCCTCAAATCTTCCAGATTTGAAGATTGAATTAAATATTAAAATATTAAAACATGGAAAGAATCGTGGAATGATAGAATCATTTGAGGTGAAAAGGGGGTTTAAAGGCTTTCTAGTTCAACCTTCCTTCAATAACCAAGGACATCTTTAATTAGATCAGGTTGCTCAGAGCACCACCCAACTTGACCTTGAATGTTTCCAGGGATGGAGCATCTACCACCTCTATGGGCAGCCTGTGCCAGTGTTTCACCACCGTCATTGTAAAAAAATATCACAGAGGTGCTACCACCATTGCTTATGGGCTCAGCCTTAGCCAACAGCAGGTCCAACTTGCACCCATCTGGCATTGGCTCTATCAGACACAAGGAAAGATTCTAACAGCATCTCATGGATGCCACGCCTGGGATCTTTCTGTGTTGATTTAAGCAGCAACATAAACAACTGATTTAGGTTAAGATTTTTTCTAGAAGGCTGAAGTGATACTGAATTAATTTCACTCTATTTGACAAGCTTGGCGTGAAAATCAAGATATTCATCAAGTACTATTAAAAATTAAATTTTTATCTAATAAGATCATTGACCTCAACACTGTCGGCTTGTCTTCTGAAGAAAATACCATTTACAAGTTTTAGAAAATGATAGCTTTAGCTATGCCACTACTTAACACTCCCATTCCAAGTAATATTGCCATGCATATTTATACAATCACTGACCTGGTTTTAATTTTTTTTTTCAGAATGAAAATGCATTTGGTTGAGATATAGCTATAAATTGATTTCAAGAGGGCCAGCATGTTTTCCCAAAATGTCTTTAAGACCTAGAGTTAATGTATAGTAACAGAACATCTTTCTCTAACTTTGAATTCTTGTAATTCTGATACAAAGCTGTAGTATCTGAAAAGACCAAAACTTCTGCTCTCTAACATGCTTTTGACATTTGCATGCTGACAATTTCCTCTGTGGTATCAGTGCTTGTTGCCTTATCATCAACAATCAGTCAGTTCCATTAACTAGAGATGTGACTTAGTCATTACCTTCTACAGAATATATCTGAATGAAAGAAGTCAAAGAGTTCACATAAAAAAAGTTAGGAGCCTGCACTGTACAGAAAACCATTAGAAAATGTTGCCACCTAATTTCCATCTACTCTTAAAACACTGTCTCTCTAAATTAGTTTCATTCTTTGTGTAACTGCAGATGCTTTCTCCCAAGCATCTCACATAGCATGTAATTGGAGTTGGTTTATCATATAAATAAAGCATATAGCCTACTGCAGACTACATCTTATGCTTCTGCACTTTTCTATACACAGTATACAGTACTTTTAATTATATCCTTAGAGAGCTACTCAAAGAACTTGGGGATAGAAATGTGCTAGTGACTGTAGGTTTAGCTGAAGCTCAGAAGGAGCTCAGGGTAGGATTTGCGGTATTTTTTTTTTGCTAGTTCTCCCTTAAAAACTCTTCATTCAGCATAATAACATCAAATTCTGCCTCACATTTGACAAACGTGTAAAAGGTCTCCTTTGGGCTGCAAAATATACTGGAAAAGAACCAAAAGAAATGGTAATATAATAAACATCATTGTAATCACTGAATCATCCTGACCATATCTGTAAAGCAGAATGAAAACTGAATAAACTATCATAAAAAATAATTTATATTTAACCCTTTCTTTGATTTGATGAAGCATATTAGTTCCTTATAGGTAGTGTTATTGAAGTTCCACAGCTTTTGTGTGTATACACTTCTTTCTTCTCTACTGGCTCATGGCCACAGAGGAGGAATTAACAAATACTTGCAAAATAGTTCTATGTCTGCAAAATGTTTTTATGCAAGGTAATCTCTAGCAATATGTGAACACCTCGGAACATTTGATCACCCTTTACAATATCTAATAGGATCTATGGGAAAATTTAATATGGTTTAGCAACAATCATTATTTATGAGTCTGGAGAAGAAGCAATATATCTGAACCTGAACACAAATACAAATCTAAAAAGATGGCCTGCTTTGAAGAATTCATGGTAATACTTGTTCCTTAATACAGAGTTAAATATCTAGCCTCCATATTGTTAAATGTGAATTTAGCACATTATGACTTTAGGACATTTGCTTATCAGAAATCATAATCAAGTATCAACTTTTAGTTCACGTATGATCAGGTATTTGATTAGCACAGATACACAGTGGATTTGATATACAAACCACTCTGAGTACATTGAGTCAATAATAACAGAATGACCAACCATGACTAAGATCCTTCAACAAGATGATTATATCTACCAAAGTTATTTTACAAAGGAGAAATAAAGACATTTCAATAGGTCTTTTCCTCAATGTGATTGGTCTTCTGCTTTGAAAGTAAACACATTATGATTGTGTAGCATCTGGAGTCCACTATATCTTAACTATGTTTTATACAGCTCATGCTTCCCCTTACCAAGTGTGCCTGAGAGATCACTATCTCTTACCTATTCTGCACTGATAATTTCAGTTTTTGCTTTTTACATTTTCAGACCCAACTGAATAGTACCAGTAGAGAAAGGGTAAAATTGGTGATGAAAACTTTCAGACACTCAGTTTAACTTTATCATTACACTATCTATTATGTACGGAAATAAAATCTGCAGAAACATACTAAGCAGCAAAGTCATTTGGAAGCTGCCAGAAAGAAAGCTCAACAGTCTCCAGGCTTTTTTACATTCAGACATGGTAACAGAAAGTACAATGCAGAATTTGCAGTTAACCATTGCCAAAAACTGCCAAAGGAAGTGGTGGGCTGCCATTTCTTTAAGTTCTCATATTTTTTTCTGGATTTGTTGTGCTTTAATGGTCTACATTGGCCCTGTACTTACCAAAGATTATTGTATAATCATTTAGTATAATCATAAAGAGAAACAGCCTTTTTTATCCCCACTATAGAATAAAAGCGTAAGAATAGGGAAAAAACAAACCAACCAAAAAAACCAACACAACAACAACAAAACAAAACAACAATAACAAAAATCAAGTGTTAGAACATAATTATAAAAGCAAGTACTCCTGAAAGGGCCAATATTCTTCCTGTCTTGTATTAGAAATACTGTGGCCAACAGAGCTAGGGAAGTGTTTGTCCCTCTGTACTCAGCACTGGTGAGACTGCACCTCAAGTACTGAGTTCAGTTTTGAGCCCCTCACTACAAGAAAGACATTGAGATGCTGGAGAGTGTCTAAAGAAGGGTAACAAAGCTGGTGAAGGGTCTGGAGCACAAGTCTTATGAGGAGTGGATGAGAGAACTGGAGGTTTTTAGCCTGGAGAAAAGAAGGCTTGAGTGAGACCTTATCACTCTATATCACTACCTGAAAGGAGGTTGTAGTGAGGTGGGGGTCAGTCTCTTCTCCCATGTAAAAAATGATAGAACAAGAGTAAATGGCCTTAAATTGCAGCAGGGGAAATTTAGACTGGATGTTAGGAAAAATTTCTACACCAAAAGGTTTGTCAAGCATTGGAACAGGTTGCCCAGGGAAGTGGTGGAGTCACCATCCCTGGAGGGGTTTAAAAGACATACAGACATGGTGCTGAGGGACATGGTTTAGCAGTGACATGGTAGCGCTCTGTTAATAGTTGGACTTGATCTTAACAATTTCTTTCAATTAAATCAATTCTATGATTATATGATATATATAACTACACACATGAATCTTATATTGCTTGTTCTAAATTTTTTTTTTCTAGTTCCTTCTACAACAGGGATCATGTAAAGAATGAACACATAGAGCAAAGAAAGAATAACCCTGTCCTCCCCCTCTTTCTCAGATTTTATTTATGAATAAATGCCATATGAATAAACATTTTAGACAGCTTTGAATTTGAACTGTGATGTAAAATCAATAAATTATTATGTATTTGTATTTCAATGTCAAAAAAAAAAAAAAAAGCCTGCTTAAGGACTAGAGTTAAAGGAGTTAAAGGTTCTGAACAATCAAAGTTAAGAACCTCTGGTACTTTTCCTAATTATAATCCCTGAGTAGGCAGATACTCAAAATGGCAGGGAGAGGTTTCAGATTTCCCTGTTTCTCCTACAATATGTTCCATTCACACAGTACCTTTTGAGAAAATGTCACTTACTTTGCATTCTCAGTTTCAGATGCTCAGGCAGTCTGCATGCAGTAGACAGATTAAGACCTTCTTATAGCTCCTCATATGATGGAGGCAGGGGAAATACCTTGCCAGAGACTGAGTTGAATATGTAAATATAGAAAAATATCATTTGCTTTGCATGACATGGAAAACTTTTTGCTTTAAAAGCACCTCCCAGAAAAAGTATAAAAAATTCAGCAAGCATCTCACACATTACCTATACTTTGTTCAATATAAAGGAAAGCACCAGAGTATCATAGCAATCACAGTATTTCAATTTACTTTAGTCTATAGTCAATAACTTGATTTCTTGTAAAATGACATATAATGCACACATAAGATCATGATGATGAATTAATAGTCTTGATATTTATGTCTCTCAGGAGATTTCAGATTTAATTGACAATTCCTTTTTTTACTATATTTACAGTTTATTATAAAATTAAATACATAATTTCTAAAGCTATAAAGATTTAAATAGTGAAATGGAATTGTGAAAAGTACATAGAAAAAAAATTCTTAGACTATAGTGTATTTGATACTGGTTTCATATGAAGTTTAGATTTGATAGTAAGAGGTTAGTATTTATGAGACTATAAAATGTCTTTTGTTTACATGAAAATGCAATATAAACAACTTCTTTCATTTATGGGTGCAGTATGGAAGTCATATGAATTCCCAAGTCAAAGCAAAACTTACTACTGGCTGATGAGCCTAAATTCTCAAAAGACCACAAGTCCAGAAGCTATTAAGTAGTAATCCAAAACAATGATTATTACTAAGGTATATGAAATTACTTCTTAACATTCATGAATATACAAAAATACCCATTCATATTTTCATACAGACGGGTTCTGACACCTAATCTAATCAGGAAAATGATGTTAAAAATTAATCTTAGAATTGCAATAACTGTCCACACATGTATTTAATTTACTTTTGTATAGTTTATCTTTTAAAACTATTTAAATCTACTATGGGCACTTAATTCTGGAAAACCAAATACAATGTAATAATTTCCCTTCAGAATAAGTATCAAAGAAAAGAGAAAATGTGAGCCCAATGGTCTTTTATGCTGAGCACTGTAGTTTAATAGTAAGACAAATTAGTATAAACAGCACCATAATTCTACATTTATATTGATGCATTTTAATATCTTCTCACATGGCTACAAGTGCTAATTCATGAAACTTTTCTGCTTTCAACACCACTACTACTGCATCAACATGTCACCTAAATAACTGTAATTAAGCATTCTCCGTAGCTGCTGATTACAGTATGCTGATGAACATTCCCACTGGATTTAGCAGCCTCTTTCATAACAACGACAATAATCTTCTCATATTATAATGTCTGTGCTTCTGAGGACTTCTTAAATAATCTAAAATTTAAATTGTACACACTGTTGATTATTGCAATCTAAAGTTCAACAGGAGCTTAATCAAAAAGGTTCAAGTATCACATCGCTGACATCTATTAAGCAATATGGTAATATACATCTTGGGAAATAAATACATATGGTACTTGGTCTTTCAACCAAAGTAAACTTTTTACAAAGGTCTATTGCCCTCTTGAAAAGAGCACTATAACCTCATATGTCATTTTCTGTTCTTTCTTTTCAGTGAGGATTTCTTCATTTGCTTAAAGATCCTTGTCATTTTGCATTAACAATAATGACATTCAAAAAGCCAAAGTGCAGAATGATGCCTCTTATTAAAACTTTTTGTTATTATCTTTATGGTTTCAAAATAAAATGGATCGTGTTTCTTTGAAGTCAAAGAAGGTGAATTCAATTGTGCAGTAGTCACCTGGACCAGTGTATTGTCTGTGATGATGTCTAAATTACTTGCAAACAATATGACTTACATTATTTTTTCTTGTTGTTATTCCTGTACAGAAAAAGTATTCCATGCAAGGAGTAAGAATCCCTTTGGTTTACCCCATCACAGGTGACTTAAGTAGCTACATACCTTTGAGTATGTGTACATTAGCAGAAAGAAGGATTTTAATCTTCTTTCCCAGTTGTGTTCAACACAGTCAAATCTTCTATTAAATCAGATACAAAAATGCAAGTCTATGACAGCTTTCTTTACAATCAGTAAAGACCTAATAACATGAGGGTCATATGTCAGGAAAGACTAGTTCAGAACATGTGCTGTGAAATTCTGAAATAAGTAATACCCCTTCTGCCTGCCCCTTGCCCTCCCCCCAGGGATGACATAACATGAACTCTTGTTCAGAATGCTCTTAATTCCCATCTCTGTTAATAGAGAAAAAACAAATATCCTTGTGACAGAACACCTATAGAACCATTCCAGAAATTTTCCTGGGATAAGAAGAGGTAATTCTATTTAAATCACTGAAGTTCATAGAATCACAGAATGGTAGGGGCTGGAAGGGACCTCTGGAGATCACTGAGTCCAATCCCCCTGCCAGTGCAGGATTACCCAGGGCAGGCCACACAGGAACAGATCCAGGGGGGGTCTTGAAAGTCTCTAGAGCAGGAGACTCCACAGCCTCTCTGGGCAGTCTGTTCCAGGCTCTGTCACTCTCACAGTGAAGTTTTCCCTCATGTTGAGGTGGAACTTCCTGTGTTTCACCCTGCTACCATTACCTCTTGTCCTCTCACAGGACACAACTGAATCTACTTGACACTCGCCCATTAGATATTTGTAAACATTAATAAGATCCCCATTTTGCAAAATTTTTCTAAGTCAGTGAGGGTCTGGGTTGAGATATCTTCTCTGGGTATTCATTTTGATTATATTGTTTCTTGGGGAATAAAGGACAATAGTTGAAACTATAGGCATGGAAATAGAGCAACTCATATGTTTGCATCATTTGTAGGATCTGTCATAATGTTATTTTCAAAGTGTCTTTATCACACCTCCCCATCCAATTCAAAATATATTGGCAAAAGGGCAATGTTCTTTCAACAGGGGACAAACCTCTAGTGTATAAATCCAATCTTCAAATCTTACCCTTACAGAGGTAAGGAAATAAAGAGATTTTATCCTAAAGCAAGAAATATTACTGATTCTTTAAATCAAGCTGTTTTGGTGTGTAAATACATGGGAGCAGTATCTAGAGGAAAGACACAGAAGCAAATTCCTCAGAACATCCTTCCATGCCAGCTTTTCCTCTTTCTGCATTACTTTTGCTCCTCAGTCTAAGGATGCTCTTGTCTTCTCTACTACCATTCAAAGCTTTTTTGAGAGGTTCTGTTGACCTTTAAGTTCCAGGCAGCAGTTAAGTTTACCTACTGTAACATATCTGGGAAAAAAAATAGGTCATTTTTGCCCTTTAATTCCCCATAATACAAGAGAAAAGCGTAAGGGTGTAAGGAAATCAATCGTAACTTATCCCTTGATGAATATCAGCAAACACTGTGTCACAAAACCAATGTGAAGAAATGGAGTATGGATTTTCTTCTGACATTTGTGAAGTGTTTCTGTCAAAGTATTTTTCTAATATAGCAAAGGTTACAGTTTAACAAATTAAAGCACATGTTTCTTTTGAATTGACATGATGGTCATTTGGGTTAATTTAAATGGCTTGTGTTTTTCTAATAAACTCTTAACCTAAGCTACCGTGATTATGGCCACTCTTTGCATTAATCTGCTATAAGTAATTGCTTTTTCACCAAAATGAGCTGAATGACAACAATGTAATAGTCCATGACTTTGTCTAATGCAACTGGGAGGAAATACTATATGCTACTAAATACGTGCTCAGAAGTGAATTTGTATTGTAAGTACCGAAGCGATGATTTATGTTTAATATCTATAATTTCTGATGGCTTAATTGCTCTTTGATATTACAAGAATGCTTGAATGAGATAACTATTTTCCTGTGAGTTATAGTTTCCATCATTAAATTTCCTAACAGAGACAAAACACATATTTCTTTTCCTAGTCTCCATGACTGAATTTACTTTAAATTAGTTTATATAAATATTTATTACTTTTTAATTATATTGTGACAACATATAAGGAAGATGACATAAACACATCATTGTCTTCAGATTGCCATGCATTACCTCAGTAATGATCATCATAGGAAATTGTTTCCCCTTTAACTAATAATTGAACACTAAATATAAATTTGCAAGTCATTCCTGATGTTCTACTCTCAGTGGGTTTTTTTCTCGCATATGAAGTCTTTTAGGAAAATCCTTCATAAATGTGTTGTTATTATTATAAAGAATTTCATAAATATTCAATGGGTGACTCATGAAAATACGTTGAATTCCTAGTGCTAATTAGTAGTGCTAATAATTTTTATTTGAATGTAAAAAAGGCAAAAAAAACCCAAAGCAAAACAAAATAAAAGAACAGATAGGACAGATACTGTGATGTAGCCATTTCATTAGGTAAAACGACCAGGGATATAAACTCCTTTTCTCACACAGCTCCTTTACCTCATGATTATGGGCTTTGGCGGTGCAGGTGCATAATTTTTGCTAACATTTTTTTTTCTGCTATGAATGCAAACCACCAAAATGCTTCAGAAACTCTTCAATTTCCTTTTGATTTTGAACAATTTAGAAGTTTTGCTGCCTTTTTCCTGTCCTTTGTATCGCCAGGGTTATTTCCCTATTACACTGCTTAGCCCATGCTGGCCCTTTCAAACCTTCCACATTGTTGCAGTCTTTGCCATGTTCTCTTCTACAGAGTATCATTTAATATAAAAAAAAATAAATGTGATCATCACCTAGAATGCCACAGAATCACTTGCAAAACATAGTTTAGAGCTACAGTACCTCTCTGTCTATCTGCTCTTACTAGTGAACCCAGGAGGTTCTGTCTAGATGTGAAACTGTGGTACTACTGTGTGGTCCTGGATCAATGCACATGGTAGCTGCCACACACTAATAACTTATACGTGATGATAATGCTAATGTGCAACACAATCCTAACTCATTCCATCAGCACAGTGCCCATAAAGAAACTAATAAAGCATAAAGGACATTTATTTATGGGAACCTAGAAAAGAAGCAGAGTCAAAATTACCCATATTCTATGCCATTCAAAGAATTAACGTGAGGATTTCAATTTATTTAGCATCAGAAAAGGCACTTCAAAGGGCAGAAAAAAAGCAGCAAAACTTCTAAATTGTTCAAAATCAAAATGAAACCCTGCCTGTTGCCTGCGGCTTATCTGAGCAAACTTTGCTTCTAATTCTAGCAAAATATGGCACAACTCTGGTCCAGCATCACAATACCTCCCAATCATTTCTGTCTATCATCTTGAGTTCTTCACAGACAACTGAATGGCAAAATGACACTAGATCACTGATCTTGAGAGAGTGAGTTGGAGAAATGTGTTTTCTGAGCTGATAGAAACAGAAGGAATTCCAAAGGCACACCAAAGTGACCCAAACGATGCCTTTGGTCATTAAGCTTTGATTCGGGACTGTAGCTAAGTAAAATATTATTTTACAGTATTTCTAAGACATATCAAGGAGGGCCCAGACCTGCAAGGATGGATGCTTCTTTTCATGGAGGTTATGTATGACTAAAATAAAGTAGTATTGTGCTGAGAATTAAAATACTGAACCGTAATTTCCATCTGACAATAGAAGAAGAAACGATCTGAGACCCACTCAAGAGTTTGTGCCCATTTTTAACTGAAGCTGCTCAAACACCTTACTGTTTTAATCTATTAAAAGATTATTGGAATTTAGTGCACCCTCGGCAAGTTTGCCAATGATAAAAAGCTGTGTTTTGTCATTGACATGCTGGAGGGAAGGGATGCCATATAGAGGGACCTTGACAGGCTTGAGAGGTGGACCCATGCCAACATGACATAGACAGTGGGAACAAGTGCACCCCCAGCAAGTCTGCAGATGACACCAAGCTGAATAGTGCAGTCAATATGCCAGAGGGCTGGACTGTCATCCAGAGGGACCTGGACAAGCTGGAAAGTGGGCCCAGGTGAACCTCAGGAAGATCAGCAAAGCCAGGTGAAAGGTCCTGCACTTTCATCAGGGCAAACCCTGGCATCAGTACAAGCTGGGGGTGATAGGATTGAGAGCAGCCCTGTGGAGAAGGACTTGGGGATGCTGTTGGATGAAAAGCTGGACATGAGCCAACAATGCACACTTGTAGCCCATAAAGCCAACCATATCCTGGGCTGCATCAAAAGAAGTGTGGCCAGAATTTCAGGGGAGGTGATTCTACCCCTCTGGTCTGCTCTCATCAGACCCCACCTGAAGTATTGTGTCCAGCTCTGGAGTACTGTATCCAGCTCTGGAGCCCCCAACATAGGAATGACATGGATCTGTTAGAGTGGATCCCGAGGAGGGTCGTGATGATGATGAGAGGGCTGGAGCACCTACCCTAATGAAGACAGGCTGAGAGAGTTGGGCTTGTTCAGCCTGGTGAAGAGAAGGCTCTGGGAAGACCTTCTTGAGGACTTCCAGTATCTGAAGGGGGCCTACAAGAAAGCTGAGGAGGGACATTTTATAACAGCTTACAGTAACAGGGCAAGGGATAATGGCTTACAGTTTACTATTTTTGCTAAAAGTATCTCTTGGAAGCTATGTTGGATCAGCTACTATATAAACACACATGAACAGACAGGCCTTGTTCAGAATATCTATGCATCTAAACAGAAAAGGCAGAGCAAAAGAAATTATTACCAACACAGAATTTGTAACTGTTTTCCTTGATTTACTAGTTTTGATTTTTTAATGGCCCCTTCCTTCTTCTTGTTCTTGCTAAAAATAGTTTATCCTCCTTCCATCTTCCAATAGATGAGAAAGCAACACTGTGACTTGGTTTCCTTAATGCTATTACAGGTTATTATTTTTAACACATGATGTTGAACAAAGCATGTTGCCAACAGACACAATCCTCTCTTTCCATTTCATAGATTTAAATAAAATTTGAGGTAGTTACTTTGGATATAATTTATTTCTGGTTGTGGTGGGAAGCTAACACTTCTCATACTCTAGCATCATAGGGGACTGGTTTTAATGAAGGACTCCAGTGGAACTGTTCCTTTGTGACTGTGGTATCCTTTTATTCAAAAAACATGAAATATTTGTTATGTATCTGGTTCACCTACATCAGATATAACTGCCCCGAAGAATTTCCTTTTCATCTCCTTACCTGATCTGTCACAACTTTTGACATAACCAGAATTTTAATGCACTTTAACCTACATCACAATCACTTGCTCCTATAAAAAGCACAAAACTGTAAAATTGAATTAGCACCATAAAGTGCAATATGTAATTTTAAATCACAAAAAATAGAGCTGTAGACCAGGATTTGGGAACTTCTGACTCTGATTAGATTAGTAGTGAAAGAAAAAGGGAATAAAAATAAAGCAATGTTTGGATTTGCATGAATGAGCTCATTAATACTCTAGACTGTGATTATTAAGCATTTAAATATTTTGCTGTAATAGATCTTTGATGCCTAACTAGGAAAATAATCTCTGTAATAAAATATGAAAAAATGGTTTAAAAAAGGAGAGGGAAGTTCAGAAAATAAATAGATTTAGAGAAATTTTAAAATGTAATATGAGAATAAATGCTTTTCTCAGTGACGTCCAATGATAGCACAAGGGACAACAGCTGCAAACTGGAACATAGGAGGTTCTATGTAAACCTAAGGAGAAACTTTTTCACAGTGAGGGTGATGGAGCACTGGAACAGCTGCCCAGGGAGGTTGTGGAGCCTCCATCTCTGGAGACATTCAAAACCCACCTGGATGTGTTCCTATGTGATCTAGGTGATCGATTAAATGATCTTTCAACCCCTAACATTCTGTACTTCTGTGAAAATATAGGCATTCAAAATTATGTCAAAGAACTTCATGTATAAACAAACCCACTGACTAATCAGACCCTAGGACTTGTGGATAGCTGGTAGAAAGAAACATTGAATATTGAGGAAAAATAAGTGTGAAATCATTTTAATGTGCATCTCTAAAATAATATATGTTACATGTGATAACCTGTGTTACTGGTAAATTAGATACCAGAGATATGTATTCATCTATGTGTCTCTGGACTTGGTCTGTTTAGATAAGATTTTCAATGGGGAAACAAAACTTTAGGTGTCTAACATGGAATAGTTTAAGGGTACATAATGTTAAAATGAAACCTGTGTGGTGTTTCTCAATTTAAAAACAGTGATTGCTTTTGAAAACTTTGTCCAAGAGACACAGGTCTGTAATCTGTGAGGAAGAAATTGTAGCCCTCCCTTCCACCACTGTAGATAATCCCAGTCCATATTTTCAGAATCTATCACAGCTTTTCAAATCAGAGTTGTTCATTACTAGAATGTTACATTTTCTGCCATATACTTAAGACAATTTACAATGTATGAAAAAAATATAAAAAATCATGGTCTATCCACTCATGGATGCATCTAACATAAAACCATAATATTTAATTATAAAATGAATTAAATAATTAATTAAAAATTGAATTATTTACTTAGAAATATACCAGAACCAGAATTTAAACACAGGAAAATCTGTTCTCAAAGAATAGTCTAAAAGAAAACAGCAGATCTGTCCATTCTTATCTCAATCAGCAGTTCCTATCTCACAAGTAAAGTCATTTCCTCTGTCTGTATTTGGGACTATATATAATAGTAATACTCGATTGTATAATTTCAAAGATACAGAATCAAAACTACTATTACACACAACCTATTTTTCTCTTCACATGCAAAGAAGTCTTAAATAAAAACATACCAATAGTAAGTTTTATCTCAACAGATATCTAAATATGAGTCATTAATCACCCTAGGTTTCTTCTCAAGCCAGTGGTGAGAAATTACACCTTCAGAGACCAATTCATCTCAGCTACATAGTTTGGGAGGACTTGAAACACCCCCTCCAGAGGTCCATTTTTCCCTAGAGATAGGTGATGAGTCTATGCTTATGGTTAGAAACTCAAGCAGAGTGGGAAGAAAAGCCTTTTTGGAAAAACAACATATGTACCTCTTGAGGAAAGCTCTCACAGTTAAAAGCCTCAAGAGCAGTAACAGTAATTGCAGGGCAGGTGATGTAGTTAATCAGTCACAGTAAGCTCTGACCTGTTCATTGTCTGCTTCAATTAGAGTTCTCACCAATACACACAAAGAAGCCCTTCAGAGGTTCCAGCTCTGTCCAATAATTAAATTTCAACCACTGTGCTCTCTCTGAAATAATTTGGACCTTTGCCTGGAAGGAGCATACTGCCTCTACAGCATGCAGTATATATTTACTATTTAAAATGCCAAGATATTTCTGTGTTTGATTTCTTATCCTTTAAGTAGCTGAGAACATTTCCCCATAGAATAAAATGTATTCCTATCCTTCTTTCCCCTTACTCTTTTATATTCTTTAGAATCATGTTGACATGAATAAGTGGTTAAGAATGGCTACTGAAGTATTATTCTGTCAGATTCAATTTGTTAATTTGTTCATCTTTTACCAATAGACTATGATGATATTTCAAAGACAAGCCTTTGGGGACACATATGTATAATTGACCTAATTCTTCAGGTTAACAGCAACAGTATTTATTTGTAGCATTTACTAATGTCAGATAGGTGCAAAATAATAGTAAATGGTAAGTCCTTGAATGTTATGGCTCAGCCATCAAATATTCAGACATTCATTGAACAGACTTACCAGAAGAGCTTGTAGAGCTTTAGCTTTTGCATTAAATACACTCTCTTTCAGCATTTCCAAACTGTATACTCAAGGCAAAGCACTATGAATTTTTCATATATGCCATTCATATATGGCCTACCTAGAATATTTGGAACACAAATATTCATTGAAGCAGCCTAAGCATGTCTACAGCACCATGAAGGAAGCAACATTTTCTGTGACCCAAGGCTGGATTGCAAAATACAGTGCAGGCTGAATAACTTCTGTATCCTATGCCACCATCATATGTGCACTGCTTTCCAATCATGCTGTATCCACTGCATCAGCCTCTTATCTACATTGTACTGAGGACAGCTTCAGATGTAGATTCAAAGCCCAGTTCTCAGCTTGTGTAAAATGCCCTGCTTCATAAATTCATTTGCACCAGGAGAAAGTCCTAGTAGCTTCTCATCTGCATTCAAAGAAAAACTGCAGTCCTCTGTCAACACAATAATTGGTCTGCCAACAGACAAATGATGTCATCTTCTGCTCCCATAGTATTATACTTTACTGCACAGGGACTCTGGGAGCTAGTAAATATTTTAAGAACATCTCTCTAGGACTGTAGTCACCTCAGCAACACAGGAGAGTGCCATTTAATCGTGATTCTGAACCCAAGAGCACTGTGTGGAGTTAGCCATGCTATAACCCAAATATTCCAGGTACCATATAAACTTTCTATCTTGTACTAACTGTATTTGGATCTACAACACCTCTTGGTCCAGAGTTAACTGTGGGCAACCCAGGCTTTCACATTCATTTTATGAACTCACCTCTATGTGTAGCTGCTGCTGGCCAACCAAGTACCATCCATTCTTGGAAGAATGTTTCCAGCTCAGATCCACAAGAAGCAGTTCCCAGTTGCACTATGACTAAGAAAAGAATTGTGGTTCTTTTTGGACTGGTGGTAGGGAATGGATCAAACTACACCACAGGAGGGACTCTAAACCACTCTTATAATTGCTGTTTGATGTGCCTTACAGGGTTGTAGCCAACCATATCCTTATTCTGACACTGGTCCTCCCAGAACCCTTCCATGTCCTTGGTCTCAGTAGTACCTCACAGCTGCAAAAAGTAAGTTTTACCTTTTTATAACATAGGCATAACATCATTTACTCATGATACAAAAGAAAAAAAAAAGTTGTTGAATACTGGTGAAGTTTGCAAACAAATTCAGTATGTCTAAGCTTGTGCTTCAAATAACCACTGCCTGTAGCCTAATCTCTTTATTATGACTGCAATGTGCTTTGAGAAGGAAAAACTATCTCCAGGCCCCAATCTAGATATAATCTTCATTTTATTTTTATTACTATTTTTAATTCAGTCTGGAGAGTTACAGTATAAAGGTTGCCACCAATAATGACTAGATTTGAGCATTTAGAAGTAAATTACTAAGTATAGTGAGAAGATGTGAACTTAATTTGCATTTACCATAAGAAAGGAACTGGACATCACCCAGTGTTCAGATTTATTAACAATCAGAAATGCTGTCACAGCTCATGTGTACATGGGGCATTAGTCATGCATTTTGTTAATCTAACGTAATATGGAACGTAATTTATGAGGACATCAAAATAATAGCTTTTACTCTATTTCCCAATCTATGTGAGGATATGCACAATAGACTCTGAAGCTATACATGCACTCTATTAAGCTAATTGAAACTAGATGATACAATTAACCTGCTTCTTAGTAAAATGCATTAACACTATGTAAAATTCTAATCACAATTTTAAAAGACAGCAACATTGGAAGGAAATTTGCTGTATAGCTTCAAATCACTCTTCTTAATTCCTTGAAAAATGAAATGGAAAAATAGTTACCAATATAGGAAAATAAAAAACATAAAAACCATCAGGTAAGCCGGTTACTGTCTACAGCTTTGTTCAGTTTATTCTGGTTTTCCATGGGAATGTGACATTTCACTTGCTTCCAGAAGTGACGAGTGTACTAACTCCTGGTATTTAGATGCAACACAGAAGAACTGAACAGATGGTCATGGTATGAATGAGTTTTAAAGATAATCCATTTATACTATACACTGTGCTGTTACAAAAGCTGAAAAACTTTCATTTTAGGAAAACATCCAAATAATAAAATGAATCTGTCTTATTTTTTCTGTTATGATTAATTTTTAATGCAAACAGCTGTCAAAATCTACAGGACTGTAATTTCCAACTTTTCCCAGAAAACTGAAAAAAATCTGTTACTTTCCTCATCAGCTGATTCAATGAAATCAAGATATTTGGCAAATGACAGTATGTAATATGAATGTTTATGGACAAGTTCTTAAAAATATAATAACCATAAAGATTGCCAGTGTATGGAGTAAAATAGATGAAATCAAGCATCACAAGTACATTATACAATACAAATACATGGTGATAAATATGTAACAAGAGATATGGGACTGATTAGCAGGCAATACTAAAAGTATTTTTAAACTAACATTACATTTTTTGAGAGTTTCTAGAGTGTGGCTTGGAAAATGAAATCATATGGCTGACTGCAGAACAAAAGGCCAACACACAGCAGAACCTCAGTAGTGTGGAATTTCAATGAAAAAGGAAAACCTCTTTTTTTTTTTTCTTTCCTTTTTTTTTTTTTCTTTCTAGGATTCTAAAGGTCTTCAGAAAAGCTGAATCTTGGGTTGGCTGTGTGCTTCTCAAAAGCAGGAGAAAAATCAAATTTACCCACTCCAAAAGTGTTCTGTTAAAGTAGTTCCTTGCTATGGAAAGTTAGAGTTGTGCTGAGTAGCTGATAATGTTTGAAGGGGAAAAGTGTGAGATGGGGCTTCAAGACCTAATTTGCTCATCCTGCTGGGAGTGTACAGGGAAAGGAGAGGGAATTAGCTGCTGCCCTGAATATTTCCTTGCTCTCCTCAACAGAAAGGTCTGCAAAGCTTTTCAAAGGAAATGGAGGTATTAAGCTGTGGCTGCCCCAGGCCACTGCCTACTAAGTCTGCATCTAAGTTATTGAAAAAGTTTGGGGTGGAAGCCTTGAAGAAATAAAAAAGGAAAAATGACGGAACAGTGGCACTTTCAGGCACTTCTGTAAATCATTTCTGGGCTTTATTTGCATAGCTACTTCCACTGGAAGCTAGTACAGCAAGAAAAGAATGTATTTAAATCCAACTTTTGTTTGTCTGGGGGGCTGTATTTTCCTTTTGTCTCAGATTTATACAATAAGTATAAAGTCTATGTTAATGTACAGCCACATTCAGCTTTATCCTTTCTCACTGACTGGCTTGTTTATTAGCTTTGACACAAATGTGAGGACAAAGAAGGTTTGGAAGATTTTTCTATGCAAAAGGGACAGACTCTGCCAAAAATCCCCCAGAGATGCTCTAACTGGTAAGATGGAGCAACTGAAAAGCTTCTTCCATTTCCTTTTCTAATGAAGTAGAAACACCTGCTGTCCTTTTTTTTTTCCCCCTGAAATGTAAAAATTATAACAATGGTAAGAGATGAAAGGAACTTCTGTACCTTTGCTCTGTGCTGTGGGTAAACTGGTCACTATTCTGTTTGCTTTACACAAAGTATGCCTTTGCTTTCCATTGTTATCAATGCAGTCTTAAAGCACAATATGCAATGCCAGCAGAGTCAGGCTTCAGAGTGACACGCTGGTTTCCCCATAGCAAGTGAGGCCAAGAGAATTAGTATGCAACCTCTTCTTTCCATCCTTCTGGCATGAACAGACCTACAGCTGTAGTGGCAAAACTCACTTAGAGTTGACTCTTCCTGAGAATCTCATCCCATGTCATGATTGGCTATTGATTGCACTTTGCTCCAAAGGTTGAGGTCCATCATCCCAAAGAAAATGCCAAAATGCTTCAGATGGACAAGGGATTTAACTCACCTTTTTTTAAGTTTGAAACAAAGATGAGGAAAAATTATGGAAATAGCTATGAACAAAAGAGAAAGTATAGATTACAAGTGCATTCTTTGAGGAAAATACGTAAGGATTTTATTGAAAGCAGAAGTTCCAGCTTGGAACATTAAGTCTGTTTTAGAAAGAGGCAGGAGAAAAAGCATGTAAAATCAGTTCACATTTTCAGAAGACAACCCAATCATTTCTAATCTTGACAGTATTCATAATTAAGTTAGATTATTAGTCTAAAAACAGAATGAAACTGTCATATAAGTACTTCTGTGAAAGCAGCACTAGCATACTTAATGTTTACTAAAAATTATTAAAAATGAAGTAAAAGAAAGGAGAGCAATTTCATGCTGCATTTCAGAAAGGAGTTGAATAAAGTGCTGTTGTAACATTAGTATTGTAATATAAAATTGCACTAAATAGCAGTAAGGGTTTTAAAAATTTAAATAATATGAAATTACTAGATGTGCATCTAAATGCAGTGAAAATAACAATCTGCTATCACTTGAAATTTTTATTTTTTTCATGGAACTGATTAAAAACACATCACATTAAGGCTTTGTGATTTTCATGCTCTCCATTAATAACATCTAAGATCACTTGAACAATCAAAACAACAGGGAAGAGCTATTTTAAGCATTCAGATTTTTATATAATGAGATTATGTAGTAAATCAGAAATTATTTTGGGTAAGGGATAATCTCTGTCTTAGTATCTTACAATATATTTCCAGATGACTTTTAAGATTTTGATCCTTATTCAGCCCTTTTTCACTGTAAGAGGAAGGAACCTCATTCCAAGTGGAATTCAAATAGTATAATATGGAAAACCAAGGGTTTTTTTTTGTCTAGTAAAATGAGGAACAGATAAAGTAAAATGGGTGTTTTCTCCATCAGTTCTTTGACCAAATCCCTTAAGTCATGAAATTTACCATAAAATCTACTAGTTCAGAGCTCATAGACCTCACAGAGCTCTACCCAGCTCCTGCTGTAATGCTGATATGACTGAAAACAGAGCAGAAGGCTAAGAGCTCTCTTATTGACCTAGTTTACAGACAAAACTATGACAATGGAAGGGAAATTATAGAAAAGTTTCTCTTTCTGAAGTCATGAAGAAGAGGCAATGCATTGGATAGAGCAAGATTGAGACCCTTTCAGTCAAGTTCTCTAGAGGAACAGGAAGAAGGTTTGCCCAAGGACACTAAGGTACTATTTTGTTGTGTTAAACGGTAACAAAAACCAATAGTGGCATTTGGGAAAAAGAAAAAGGATGGTCTGTTGAGGGGTGTTTATTACAAAGGTAATACAAAGGTAATAATTACTTACAAAGGTAAGTAATAAATACCAAAATTACATTCTTCTATCAGAAAATGCTTTATTCATTAGACAACTGTCATATTGTTCTAGATGATTGTGTACATTTTTCTTATAGTTTCATTCACCTTCAAGTGTCATTGTTCTATGTGTAAATTGCTTGTTAAAATAAAAGTTTTGTCTACACAGCTGCCTAGGAAAAACACAGAGTGAAATCAGAAATTTCTACCAGCTTAAGTTAACGCTGTGTCCTAGTCTCAAGAGACAACAATATTTATTTGAACATGGCCTGTAGAAGAAAATCACAAAAAGTTCACTTTTATGAATGTCAAATGTGGTTTTTGTCTCCAGCTTTATTTTTCATAAGCTTTACTGTTTGAGTTTTTGGCCTATTTAAGTTGTTGTACTTGGTGAGCCATTAAATTGGTTTATGGATGAAGAAAACTTAATTTGAATGACAGTGAAGCTTTTATGAAACAAAAGCTCCCATGCATTTAACAAAAGGTATGAGCAAATTACTGATGAGCAAAAGGTGGGAGTTTATACTTCTTTTATCTATGAAGGTCAGATTCAGAAATGAATTGGGATGTTACTGAACACAGCTTTAGACACCACTACACCTGCTCGACTACATAAGCTTGAGCAGTGTACATACGTTCTCTGTGCAAACATGAGGAGAGCTATAGAGCCCAGGAATGGAGTTCACCATAGTTAATTCATGGCTGCTGAGCTGATGGAAAAATCTGAAGGAGCAACTCTTCTAACTTTTCTGGGTAATGTATCAGATTGCACCTCTGAGACGGACAGAAATTTTTCCTGGCTCAATACTTCTTTTGGAGATAGGATCAGGATCTACATTAGACTTCAGATTAAACTAAACAGCATGAGTGAATGTGTCCTTTCAAGTTAAAGTGCCTAGAGTAGTGACTGTAAGATTCATAGGACCAGTGAGAGAGTGAACATTTGGGAAGTTATGTCTGTGACTCAGTGGGGTATGCCCCAGAAAAGGAGTTATTTAGTATTTTATACACAGTTCCATAGATCAGGCTAACATTAAAGCATTTAAGTATCATGTTAAAGTGTAATGAAAAAAAAAAACCAAAACCAAAAAGCAAACCAACACACTAAATATATTGTGAGATAATGGAACAGCTTGTTGTGTAACAACAATGCAGGCTAATTTAGTGCCCTTGGTGAGAAAGGTCACCATGAGATTCTTATGCTGCCTCTGGGAGTGGAGACCTGCTGAGTTGGCACAACAAAAGGCTGAAGGAGGGAGTCTTGTGAAGATAAGACAATCTGGTTTCAGCTAAAGCAATAAAAACAAGCAGCTTTAATACAGATCTTGAAGGCTATAATGTCTGAGTGAAGACTTTTGCCCAATTATATTTAAAATGAATATTGAACTGTAGAAACGTAGAAACATAGAAGTGTTTGGGGTGGAAGAGACCTCTAGAGGTCATCTAGT
The DNA here is from genome assembly GCA_027560015.1 of Chloroceryle amazona. Taxonomy (NCBI): domain Eukaryota; kingdom Metazoa; phylum Chordata; class Aves; order Coraciiformes; family Cerylidae; genus Chloroceryle; species Chloroceryle amazona. The sequence goes on from JANHFX010108731.1 coordinate 114,490, forward strand.
CCAACCCTCTGCTGAGAGCAGGGACATCCTCAACTAGAGCAGGTTGCTCAGAGCCTCATCAAGCCCCACTTTGAATGTCTCCAGGGATGGGGCCTCCACCACCTCCCTGGGCAACCTGTTCCAGTGCTCCACCACTCTCCTGGAAAAGAACTTTTTCTTATTTCTAATCTAAATCCATTCTTTTCTATTTTAAAACCATTACCCCTTATCCTTTCACTCCAGGCCTTTGTAAACAGGCTCCCTTCAGGTACTGGAAGGGGGCTATTAGGTCTCCCTGGAACCTTCTCTTCTGCAGGCTGAACAATCCCAGCTCCCTCAGCCTGTCCTTGTAGGAGAGGTGCTCCAGGCCCCTGATCATCCTTGTGGCCTCCTCTGGACCCACTCCATCAGGTCCATGTCCTTCCTGTGCTGAGGGCTCCAGAGCTGGATGCAGTGTTCCAGGTGAGGTCTGACCAGAGCAGAGTAGAGAGGCAGAATCCCCTCTCTTGATCTGCCGGCCACACTTCTTTTGATGCAGCCCAGGATGCAATTGGTCTTCTGGGCTGCAGGCACAGACAGGCTGCTCCTATCTAGCTTCTAGCCTACCAGCACAGCACCCCCAGGTCCTTTTCTGCTGGGTTGCTCTCTATTGCCTCTTCCCCAAGCTTGTATTGATAGTGGGGATTGTTCCAGGCTAGGGGCAGGACCCTGCACTTGCTCTTGTTGAACCTCATGAGGTTCACGTAGGCCCACCTCTCCAGCTTGTCCAGGTCCCTCTGGATGACATCCCATCCCTCTGGTGTATCGACAGCACCACTCAGCTTGGTGTCATCTGCAAACTTGCTGATGGTGCACTCGTTCCTGATGTCTATTGTTAAAACAATACAGGCCCCTGTACAGACCCCTGACATGTACACCCTTAAATGTGGTAATGAGCGTAATGGAGTACATGTTAAATGTACATGACTATGTTACCCAAATCTCCACCCAAAATCATGCTAGACATCACATGGCATGGACAAATAGGATCAGGATATAAAAAAAACATGAGAGGAATAACTCTCCAGAGGGGAGAAGACTGAAGGTCTAGCAGAGATGGTTGTCAGACTGTACTTCATCTAAGACAGGGATGCCTTCTTGGTAAGAATTGTGCCTTAAATATATGGTATAACTTTTTCTAGCATTACTATTAAATATTAGTGCTATTACAAAGTTTGTGCCTCTACCACAAAGTGGTAGAGTGGATAGTACAATATAGAAAAGAGGAAGAGATTAAAGAAAGTAAAGGCAAAGGAATTGTTTGTGCAGTAGTGGGGCCTTGCTTATCTTACACACAAAAAGGAAGTTAAACAGTCCCCTTCCCCTAGAGAACTGCAAATGTAGAATGTACTTTGAAGTCGAAAAATGAAGTATTGAAAACATCATTGGCTTTTGAAAGGGAAAACTGAGGGAAATTAGAAACCCTCATGACTGAAAACCAAAACCTAGAGACAGAAAATATGGAACTTAAAATGTTATTTGCCTCAGCTAAAGGGAAGGAAAAACAATTACAGGAAAAAATAAATCTTCTACTGAGCCAAATACCATCCTCAGCTAAAAATACCTGCAAATCAATACACCGTGCAGACACTGAAACATGGGATGGAAACATCTGTGATGATATGTTGGAAGATTTTGATCTTACCCCAGAACTGGTACTAGGAATGACCACTGATTAAAACTGAGGCTGCAGTTGAGGGGGATGGTAATGCTCACACTACTGTGTGCTCCATTCCATTGCCTCCAGCTGAATTAGGAAATTTGCAGGAAAAGTATTCAAGGCATCTAGAGGAGCTCGACATGCGAGTATGTGTGGCAAGTCTTCCTTATGGGAAGGGATGAAATCCTATTAAGTGAGGAAGAAGCCAGAGGTTACTGGGACCCTGGAGTACTTCTAACTACTATTCCAGGCAATCATAATTATTCATTTACTACATGGGCTGTCTATTTGGCTGGCAGAACAGACCCATAGGAAAGAGGGGATTCCCTTGTTATTAAAACTACCGTGTTCTCGGATCTTGTAGCATCTGTGCAAAAAGCAGCCTGCATACAATGCATGAGAGGGATATGTTAAGGAGATCCCCAGTGCTAGTCCCTAAAATAAATACTAAAGAAATGACAGAGAACCTAAATATAAAACCTGGTCACTGTAAAATGAAGTTTACAGGAATCAATGGAATAGTAAGAGAACATCCCGCAACAAAAATGACTTTGTGGCTCCCTGGAGAGCAAAAACTAACCCAGGCTGAAGTATTCTTTGTCACTGCTAATACCAATATTTTAGGATCTGAAGATGACAATCCTAAAACTAGAAATTCACTAGATGTGTCTATACCCTTGCCCCAGTCCAGAATTAGTGATGTAAAGCAGTACCTCCTGCTAGCAGCTGTGCATTCAGACATTGACAAAGTGGTAAAAGACTTGAAAAAAAGAGAGATTATCACTCACACACATTTGCCCTATAGCTCTCCTGACTGGCCAGTGAAAAAGCCAAAGAGTGGCAGCTTACAAATGACTTTAAGCAACTGCACACAAATACCCCACCTTTAACTGCCACTGTACCAAATATTGCAAAACATGAAAAGGACAGAGTGTGGTCATTTGGTGACCATTCCACCTCCTAGGTATAGCTCGCAAGGGCAAGATGCTACCTTCAGGCATTGCCCAGAAACCTACAGTACGTGGAGCAGCTGGTGCTGGTTAAAATGCCTCAGATGTCAAAGGTACTAGATAGATAGTATCTACCTTTTAACCTAATGTCTGGTAGTTGTACAACAGCCAAGCACCTTTTCTTTTTATTCACAGGTAATATGAATGCCAGAAAATTATACCTGAAAATATGGACTCCCCTATGACAATGTAGGCTGTTCACAAGGCCTGCTCATTTTTATGTGTTGGGTATTTTTCTGTTTGATCCTTATGCTTCTCTGTAAACCAAATTTTTATTTTGGCCACAGTTATCAAAACAGTCATGTTGTTTGGGGGCATAATTATCATAAATTGTGTATTTATATGATGCTTTATGAAGTGCATGTTTGTGCCACAAACTGAGAACACCCATAATCCTCACAGGAAACATCTTGTAATGGGACATATGACAGCTTATCCTGAATGGGTAAAGAGAACTAGGATCTTTCCACAGCAAACAGCAGATATTTCTGTCATACACCATGAATGCGTTATGCCTATAGGCTCTCTCAAATGGATCCCATTTCTAGAATCAAAATTGTTATTTATATCCTGACAGTTGGTATGGGTTTGCTCAGATGACTACATTTATGATTATATTTCACCTATATATTTTGGTTTATAGCATGCACTAGGAATGCCTAGTCTGTGTCCCTATTTATTTTCCAATAGAACTTCTTATATCAATAGTATTTGTGACCTAAGCCCCAACATGGCAGATAAAATGACAGGCACTGTTGGGCATAGAATACTCCAATTACTATACTTGTGAATGCATGTGCTTAAAGTATGGGGAATACCACAAAATGGTGACTGGCATTTTATGCAACCAACTCTGTGGTACATTGAATGGGAGAGAGATGTCTGGCCACCTGAAGTCCCTCTACAGGTGAGTATCTGAGATCTAAATTTTAATGCTTCCCATGTGGATAGTCCAAATAGGTGACATTGCAAAACTGCTTCAGTGCAAGTCTTTAGTGGGACTCTGAAACAGGAAAATGTCAACCTCTTACCCTTAATATGACATATGTAGAATTCAGAATTAAAAGATTGGAAGCCAAAATGTTTAGATTCCAAACTGGAGGACACATGATTGAAGTCCTTTTTTACCTCACATTTATAAGTGATCTGAAAAAGGGGTTAAATCAAGAGATATTCAAAGTAATGTGGAGCCTAGATGTTAAGATGAATAAATGTGAAGATCAGGAAGTTCTGCAAAAGAACTCTGATAGTCACTGGACAATAAAGGCATAAATGAAATTTAGTAGAATTTTAATATAAAATTAAAGACCTGGGAAAACAAAGCCCTGATTTTACCTATACAGTGATGGACTCCTGAAATGATTAGTGGCTCTATAGAACAGGGAGAATATAATACTGAGATTATAAAGATAGCTTTATAAAAATGTCAGCTCTGTCCTGAGTAGCAGTCAGAAAAGCAAAAAGAGACTTATGAATTATTAGAAATGGAATAGAGGACCAAACTGCAAAGAATAAGTACATCATTTTATAAATCTATGGTCTTGAATACAGGATGAATTACCACAGTAATACTGGAAAATATTCAGAAAAGAGTAAAAAGGATGATCAAATGGATAGAATAAGTTCCATAAGATTGTTAACTTAAGGGGAGAGAGACTAGGACTTAAGAGCCTTGAAAAAAATGACCAAAATGGAATACGATAAGACACTACGGAATCAAGAGTGGCAATGAGAAGGTGAATAGTAATTGATTGTTCACTATCTTTTCCAGTGCAAAGCCAAAGAGACATATAGTGAAACTTGAAGGTGACCTATTCAGATGAACAAAACAAGATAACCTTTCACTCAATTTATAAACACTGTGCTTTGTAGAAACTTTAGAATCACAGAATCATAGAATGATAGGATTTGGAAGGGACCTCTGGAGATCACCAACTCTAACACCCCTGCCACCACAGGAACAGATCCAGGCAGGTCTTGAAAGTCTCTAGAGAAGGAGACTCCACAATCAGACTGTTCCAGGCTCTGTCACTCTCACAGTGAAGTTTTTTCTCATGTTGAGGTGGAACTTCCTGTGTTTGAGCTTTCTACCATTACGTCCTGTCCTATCACAGGGGCACCACTGAAAAGAGACTGGCCCCTTCTACTTGACACCCACCCTTCAGATATTTGTAAACATTTATAAGATCCCCTCTCAGTCTTCTCTTTTCCAGGCTAAACATCAGAACTGAACAATAGTCCAGCTGTGGTCTCATTAGTGCAGAGTAAAAGGGGAGGAGAACCTCCCTGGACCTGCTGGCCACACTCTGGACCTGCTGGCCACACTCTTCTTTATGCACCCCAGGATACCATTGTCCTTCCTGGCCACATAAGCACATTGTTGTTCCATGAGTAACTTATTTTCCACCAGGACACCAAGGTCCCACGCCATGGGGCTGCCTTCCAGTGGGTCTACCCCTAACCTCTGCTGGTGCATGGTGTTGTTCCTCCCCAGGTATAGGATTCTACACTTAACCTTGTCAAACTTCATGAGGTTTGCCTTTGACCAGCTCTCCAGCCTGTCCAGATCTCACTGGATGGCAGCAGCACCTTCTGGTGTATCAATTACTCCCAGTTTAGCATCATCATCAGACTCACTGAGGGTACACTCCATCCCTTCATTCAGGTGATTGATGAAGATGCTTAATAAGTCTGGACCCAGAACTGATCACTGGGGAACACCACTACTTACAGGTCACCAGCTGGACTCTGCACAACTGATCACAGCCCTCTGAGCTCTGTTGTTCAGCCAGTTCTCAACTCATCTCACTGTCTGCTCTTCTAACCCACGCTTTCTAAGCTTACCCGCGAGGATGTTATGAGATGTTATTTATGATTATCCATGTCCAATGGGACAAAGTAACGATGGATAAATCCTTTGAAACACAGAAGAATGATTTTAAATTCCATTAAACAAGTTCTTGGAAACTAGGAGAGTGCTTTTGGGGAAGTATCACAGCACAGTGATCAAGTTTTTATATATTCATATATAAGGTAAAAAGATACCATTAATCTAACTTGGTAGAGCATGAGTTCAAAATACAGAACTGCAGCAGAAAATTCACATCAATGAGCTCTAGAAATTTGCTTTCTCTGTCCTATTCCATAAGGTCCTTCCCTTGGAAATGGGAAAGGGGATATTATTTTGAATCTTCATCGGCTCTGCTGGGAACTGAACCCCGTCTTTTGGAAGTGATGTCTAATCCTCAGAGATTTCTATTTCAAATGAAAGTACTCTGCTTTTGTTTCACCAGACACTTTCAGTAAGTGGACTTTTAGAGCATGCCCAGAAAGTGTAATACTCACAGCTTTATGTGCAGGGACAAACAGTTGACAAATCCCAAGCATTTCTAGGTGTTCTCTACCAACCACTGACAGCTCTGGGTATCAGCAAACAACTGACCTTTATGAAACCAAATGCTAGGATCTAGATAACCAGACTCTTGTCATCCTGTTGTAGATGCAGTGAAGGGAAAAAAAAAAGTGTTCTGGACGAAAATCTGGGACAAGCTTCCCAAATACATAGGAACAGTATCTGCGTTAGAAAGGCTGTCCCAGGACATCTTCTCATTTCTGGGATTTGAATAGCCACTACAAGTTACTGAGGTGCACATACTCTTTCAGATTTCCAAAAAAAAAAAAAAATTGATGACCAGTGTGTAGCTCTTCATTAGTGTGACAAGACTATCTTTTGTTGAAGTAGTCTTCTCTTTCCCTGGTGTTTAGTCATCTGATGCATGCGATTTGAACAATCATAAGCCTCTCTGCCTTGATTTTTTAATTATATTCAATCAAATCCAAGCTACTGAGTGCATATGTCATTTGAAGTAATAAGATTGTCATGGGAATTCTGCAGATATATGGATTGCAAATTTAGGGCTAATTATGTTTTTATTATTAGCTTCTGTTCCCAATGCAGAGCATTACATTAACAGCATTTCTGTGGAGATTTAAGAAACGTGCACTTTTTTTCTCTTTAGGTTAACTTCCAGGGGACAGTTTCTAGATTTTCTGTTTGTAGTTGTTGCTCGTTTTTTTGTCATTTTGCAATTTTAGTCCTCCTAAATACCTAAGACTATAAATGCAAGAAAAAAATCTTTGTGAAAGTAAACGGTGCAAACCTTGGCCCTTGTCCTGTAATGTGCGCGTTTTATTTCTTTATAAGAAAAGTCATAGAGTTATAGCTAGTATTACCAGAGAAAGAGATAAATATTGCAATATTGGCAACAGAGAGAGCTGATAATATCTCATTTACTAAGTGGATACGCCTATTTAAAGGATATTAATATTTTGATAGAAGATCTTGTGTGGTATTAATCAAACAAAATGCTCTTGTTTCTGCCTAGTGCACACTGAAGTGAAATAGCTACGTAACAGACTCTCTATATCTCACTGGTATGCGGCACATACAGAGCTGTTTAAAGCCTCCTTTTCCTTGGAGACTATTGTTCAGGAAAATCACATGTAACTGTTAAAAAAAAAGATAAAGGTTTATTGAGCATAAAATAATAATAATAAAATCAATACTATAAAAATGTTCTGAGATAGTAGAGAGACGTTAGTCTTAATAGCCGTAGAAAATGTTGTTATAGAATCAGCTAGAACACTTAAAGGTTATGGACTATTGTTCTATTTCCCTGCTTAATAAGGCTTTACTTCAGTGGCATATGAATATGATTTAATTTTCAGACACACCTTTCTGTTGTGAGAAATAATTCACCATACCCCTGGTCAATAAGCAAATGCAAAGCTCAAAAGACACCACAGAACAGAGTTAACAAGTTAAAATTAGAAGAATCAAGGGGCATGATTATCCACATTAACATGATTTTTATGCCAGCTTCACCCTTTGTGTACCAAACTAAACTGGGTTTAATACATGTCAGTTATGACAAAAACATGACCAAAGTAACCACTTAAAAAAATAAACATTGCTTAATGACTACAGTCTATTTCTTTTACTCAGAAATAAAACATTTTTTTTCCAGCTATTAATTCTTTTGACTTTTATTTTAGTTGTCAATATCTTGAAGATAGTGAATGTAGCTCTCTAACACACTACATGGACATCCACCATCAATCCCATTATTTTAGTTATCACTCCTTTTGAATCTCACATTCTTTAGCATTAAATGTTCACTGGAGGAGAAAATGGTATCTCACTTCCTCTCTAGAAGAACCTCTAGGTTGGTGATTGGTACATGCACCATGTCAGCAAAAGAAGCAGGTTCAGCTTCTCAACAGAGAGTAAAGAATTGAACTCAACCAGTTTACATGCCAAGTGACTGTTATTCATTTGGCATAAAAGCACCACAACATCCTATACTTCTATAAAGGTCAAGCTTATGTTTTTGTAGCATTATAAATCAACTAAATTATACTAGGAGATAATCCTATCATCAAGTTCCAACAATGACAACAACCAGCCAGCATCACCTCTCCTCTTGCCCCAAAATCATGCAAACAGTCAATACTGATCAACCCCAGATTTGCCTTATTAGTAGAGAGATCTCAACTAATATTCTCAGTCCACTCTGTTAAGGGATTGGGGTCACTTGAAAGATTTCTCGACTTCACCCATGACTTCAGAATGATTTTTGCTATCTATCTGACCAAACCCAGTTTAAAGTGGGATATTCTCCTCTTTCAGAAGTTACATTGTAGATCATTAAGGTCCTTCAGATATTAATGTTATATTAGAGACTCATAGTACTTGTAAATTCAATATGTACAGAAAGGTTCATGGTCAATGAACTCTATTTACAGAGGAGACCTGGAGCAATAGCGGGCAGCCCAAACATGGTGCACCTAAAACAATTCTGAAATGTGATTTGGTGCTTCAAACACTCCAGGAACACCCATCTACTCACAAAGCTACCAAAGCTATGGAAACTCAGAGAAAATAGACTACTAGAAATCAGCAAAGACTAGCTGTATAGCTGAGAGTTCTATAGCATCAAGAAAAGCATCCATGATAGTTGTATAATTTACCTTTATTCATTTATCATTTCACTTGTAGTATTTCTCACTTGTAAATTACTTGGGCAGAGAAAGGAAGAGGTAGTCGGGAGCATAGAAGAAATGCTACCTCTCTTTTTCTTTCCTATTGTCAGCTCTTTTATCTTTTCTCATTTTCCCTCCACTTCTTTCATGCTGATAAGTCAGTGCAAGACTCTCCTTTCTTGATAAAAGATGTGAGTATCAGAAGCAAATGTTTAGTGTTTGGCAAGATAGGACCAAATGACCAACTTCTGCAAGATGAAAGCTGAAGCACACAGATGGAAGCAGACAAACAGATATTATCGAAGTTGTAATGGAAAGAGCCATTTCACCTAACTTTAGATGTTTGCATTGTGGACATGTGCACCTGAGACAGTCTTTTTAAGGTCTCTTTGTATTCATTGTAAGAACTGGGTTAATCTGATCTCTACTAGTCACTCTCTTTTGTAATACCTCAATTCAGAAGTGATAGAACTCCATGTACTAGGAAGGGAGCTTTGAGGGACAAACTCAAACATAAATGTCTCCCAAAAGTCAGACAGATCCCTACATGATTGTGTTACTCTTGTGGCTTTCCCAAAACCAGAACAAAAGCTCACAGCACCTCTGGAATGCTGCCTGTACAGCAGTCAGAAAAAGTAAAGCTCGGATCAGTGAGAAGTATAATTCAGATCATTTCATTTTTCCAATAAGTACCACTACTGTTATTCATGCACTAGAAAAATCCCATGATCACACTTCTAAATTTTTCAGGCCAGTACAGTGCCCTTTGATGTTTCCATTCATAATCTTTTTAAGAGTCTTCCCTAGAGTTTCATAGCTCCCTTAATATTTTATTGGCAGTGAGAATCACAGTATACATTTATGTTTAATTTGAAATTCTTCTGTTTTAAAATCTATTCTAAATAAAATTATCTTAAAGCAATAGGTCCCCTCCTAAAGGACATATTGTGGTACTCTTCTGAATATTATTTTGCAATTAATTCTTTCTCTCCTTAAGAAAAAGAAATAGTAATCATGCCAAGCTGGCTGATCAGTGCAATTACTTGACAATGGTGTTACATCTAATTATCTTCCCTTTCATTTGCTAAGTGAGTTGGCAGGTTTCTTCTTAATTGCAGTGCACCATTCTCCCTCACCATTTCTGTACTGTCATTTGTTCAGCTACATTTTTTGGGAAAAAAACCCTTTTGTTAAATTCTAATGAAATCAAAACACACTACTGGGAACATTATCTATAAAGAATAATCCTTCCTTCACCGTGCAAGAGTTGCCAGGGTATGGTGGACTTTACCATATGTTACCTTATCTGTCTCTGTCTTTTCAGACTCATGTGTAACTTTACTTCACAAAGATATTAATCTAGGAGATTTGTGTGTGTTTCTTGCAGTGCATGTGCAGAATGAAATTTTGTCCCTTATTTTTGCAGAATGAAGCCAATGACAGAACTCCATTAGTCTGCATGTGGCCGTGAGAGTACTTTGGATATTTGCAATCTACCCTCTAGATTCTCCCTTGCTGAGTGCAAACAATGGATCTTAATTTATATACATTAGTTTTTCCTTTTTAAAAGCAGCTGCCACTTGTGCTGTTTCATGTAACCTAGGGAATTGACCCTAGTCCTGACAAAGGGTAGCCAGTAATTCCCATGCAGATCTGCTCTCACTGCAGCAGAATTGCCACTGATGTGAGCAATGCAGTAACTGGTTGGGCGGTGGGGAACAACATGCCCCAAAGAGCAGTATCTTTCACAAGGATACATTAAAGGGATTTTTCCAGTAACCAGAAACACCAAATATCAAGAAAGTATCCAAGTAATTCAGATATTATTACTGTGTAACAGAGTCATATAGGATTGTAAGCATACTTTCACATTTCTTTAGGTTTGTCACCTGTACACATTTAATCTTCTGCTGGCATGATCACTTAAAATATTAGCTGATTTAAAATTCCTCAGCAGTTTTTGGAAAGCACATGTTGATACCATTATAGTATTTGAGGTGAAGAGGCTGGATTTCCTCCTTCATTTAATTATTTTTTCTCTTCTGTATTCTTAATACAACAATTTCTTCATCAAGGTTTACTGCCTCCATGATAATGGGCTCTCTAAAATGGCAGTTATTCTTCATCATCATTAGACGGTTTTAAGTGTAGGATATTATGAAAATAATCTTCAATTTCTGAGGCTCTTGTTGTGCTATTTTTATTTTATTTATTTATTTTTTTAAAAATATCTCTGCTCATGCTTAGGATATTCTTAATATTTAAAGCAACAAGACCCTCCATGTCTGGGATTGAAACTGTAATATTTTTCAAAATCTATAATAATTTTCTCATGAACAGCCAACTCTGTTAAGAATAGAAGATTTTAAATTATCTCTAATTTTGGAATTTTTGAAAAAAGCATTTGTCAAACAGACTAGAAATTTAAGGGAAATACATAGCCAGAGAACATTCAACATAAAAGTCTTTTAGTTTGGACTAGATTTCTTCATATGAACATATTTTCATCTGTTCAGGGCTCTGATTAGAGTGTAAGGGTAACATAGACAAAAATATAAATGGAAACTGCATTGTATCTTGGGCCAACATTGGCATCTCAAAGCAAGATCAATAAATATATATTTAAACAGTATTTCTCTACAGACTAATTCTAAGGGAATCCAGTGTCTCAATATACTATGTATGTTTACTGAAGTAATACATTTTGCATCTACTCTTTCATTTAATTCTTTCAAAGGGAAGAAAGCTATAAACTGGTGACAAGAAATTTTATTGAGACATTCTGAACCCTTTCACTTCAGCCTATGACATGGGAAGTGTCTTAACATTAATTTAAGTGTGGAAAAACTCATGCTAAAATTAAAAATTGTTATGTGAAGTTGTACATGTAACTGAGATAAAATATTTAACAGCAATGGGCAAAAATGATGAAATGCATAGTCCCTTTTTTCGTTGGAAATGCCACAAGCTGAAGAATTCTATAAACATGCTTAAAATTAGATGCTTACCGTATCGTCTTCTTGAATACTTTATATTTTCTGGGACTGTTTTCACCCTTGAGATTTAGTTCCGTGTACAGATTTGGTATCTGAAAGAATATCTGTGGGCAAAAAGACAGGTTGTATTATTTAGTACTTGTTTCATCATTTCTAATAACTACACTTTTCAATGCAAAGGACAAGGACATTATATTCTGTGTATGGGCAAACACTTTTAGAAGTAAATAAAGTCTCCACTGATGACAGATAACGCCTTTTCTGACTATGACAGATAGCCATTCAGTGAATTTTCTATATATCCGCTGCACAAATTCTATTTCATCAGCCTGATAAAGAAAAGTGATAGCCGATAGAAATCTGTATCAACACAAAGTAAATTAAAAACAGAGGTCTTTCATCTGATGGTATATTTTTTATATGATGCCATTTCTTTAGCTAATGTTCTGTGTTTTAGTTCAAAAGGTTGTAGAAAAACTGTGTCTGATGGATTATAAAGGAAATAGGCAAAGCTGCACAGAAGGACATAACGTCAAGTGTAACAAAGAGTAGCTCTTCTAGTACGTATTACAAAACACTATTTGTTGCCACTTTATAAAAGCTGTATATCTCCTTCTGGTCTAGAAAATAGTAGATATCAAGGAGACAAATTACATTCAGATTTATGAGGACTGACATTGGCTATTTCCTGTGAAGTACGATGGCCAAATGACAATAATGTTTGCATACTTCATGCTCTTCAAGCTTTCTTTCATGCTTGTTTTAGATGTGATTTGATTCAGTCCATGTTTTTTAACATCCAAGGAACCCATGAGAACAAAATGGAAAGTTTTAAACAGTGAGTAGAAAATTCCATGTAAAATTCCTGTAAACAGTGGTTGGATATGTTTACTTAATTCTCCATGGTCTGTAATGAAAATCCACTCTAAAACTCTAAAAATGGAGCTTTCCTAGAATACTGATTCAGTTCAAATGATTTTCAGGGACATCTGGTATTTCACAAAAAAAAAAAAAGTGACAATTGAGCTATTGAATATTTCAAAGGAGACAGAAACATACTGATTTGTCACAAATAGCAATGCCCATCACCAATTGCTTTGGAAAGATGTTTAAAGAATACAATATGCATAATACAAATTCTATTTGTAAAAATCAAGTGTTCTGTGGTAATCACCATTGTCTTTAACCTTGAATCAACTGACAAAATAGGATTATAAATACATGTTCTCTCTGAGAATAGAAGAGGCAGCATAAGTGAACAGCATACAAGAATACATTAAAATTACTTTTTAAAAATAGATTCCATTATAATAATTTGATGATCAGCAACAATTTCAGCCATCATTTGTATGCTAATAATTTTATGCTGAATGAAACCATTCATGAATAGCCAGACTACACACTTACTTGCAAAAAGCTACTACCTATAATTTATAAGTATTAACGAAAGGAGGGGAATTCAACAATGCAATTCACTGCATCATGCAATGAATTTTTTTTTGCACAGTAGGATGTATTAAAGGCTATTAGTGCATCAACTCTTTATTGTGCATTTAGTGGTTTTGAAAAATACAAGACTGATAATTGTGAAAAGGACTTTCTTTTACCTAGTGTTAAAATTGATCCACAATACCCTGTTCATGGGATTTCCCTGATAGTTCTAGCTGTGATATTTCCATTCAGCTTTTGACCCCCAAAATAGATCTAAAACTTGAAAAATAAGGTAAGCCTTAAAGTTCCAATTCAGGATACCACTCAAGCACATATTTAAACACAATTATGTATTTGATTCCTACTGACCTTACTACAGTTAGCTGAATATGAGTAGTTTTTTGCACTACTACTGAATTTTTGCAAGCCACATTTCTGACTGACAGTCTAAAGAATTCAGAAGGAACCTCTGTGCAAAGCAGAGGTAAAATGGTTCATGTCCAAAGTTCTCAAAGTATCTATATAGAAATGTGCTATTGAATGAAAGGGGTACTGTAGAAGTTGGATCCATCGAATGACTATAAAAAAACCCCAAAACTATAGAATATAATAGAAGACCTTATCAATGCCAGTAAAGTTTCAACAGAAGAGTTATCATACAGTATTCATTTATTTGGTGGGGTTTATAATGGTACTTTTAAGGAAACAAGTAAGATACAATCTTAAAAAGAAACAGTAAGAAAAACAAATTATTAAGATGCAAACAGGCAATATCCTATTTGCAAAACTACAAAGACTAGGAATAAAACAAGTGAAAAACAGAGCTGAGGTCTTCATTCTTTATAAAAATAGGTAAAAAAAAATGCATTCTGTTTTAATTTTTATTTATTTATTTTTCTGGTCAAAATATACAAAAAAATACAGGACAGAATCTAACAATAAAATTAAATGTACAGCAGCTTGGGGAGATGGGAGTATCCAGAGCAAAACTCTTGAATGCCTCTCATGTCTTAGAAATTGAAAATGTTTCTTGTATCGCATTATACTAAAAATTACCATTATAAAAATCCTTTAGAATTATATAAAAACTATAACCATTATACAAATTTTGATTTGATTTTAAATTGGGTAGATGAGAGTAATAGTATGTACTGAACTTTGCATGGAAAAATAGCCAATTACCATTGGCAGAATTAAATGAGATTATTATAAATGCTTATACTAAGGATATTATAAATTTATTTGCCTAGATTTTGAAAGTTGTCTGATAGTGGAAGTGATATAAATGAGGTAGAGAATCTGCCTGCACAGTTTTCTTTACAGAAGGATTCAGACTTGATAAATTATCCTGTATGCACACAAAATAGTTAGTTTAAATTGAAGCATAGGATATGAAAAATAAATCTCTTTTGCTGACATAGTGACAGTGTCATTTTCCCCTGGACTTTTAAGTGCTTTCTCACTAGTGTAATTTTAAAATACAAATTACATTAAATTGGTCATGCACTGAAGAAAACAGATAAAATGATTTAAGGGGTTTAGCAACTGAAAATTTCTTGTTTGTTTTCTTTGGAAATTACTGGATATAGAAATCTCTGTGGGCACCATTATTAGTAGTGTATAGAAGAGCATTATTATAATGGTCCCTTTTATACTGCAAAGTTTTGCATGCAGACAAAATGGTTTTCCACAAAAGTTTTCATTTCTCTTCCATGTTGACCAGATATTCACCCCCTCCACAGCGTCAGTAGTTTATGTCACTCATCACTCTTACCTGAAAGCAAGAGGTTTTACAGAAATGTAGATAGGTAGATTTACCTACAATTTACCCCCAAATCCGTTTCACATTTTTAAGCAATATTTAAGAATTTAATATGAAATTTCAGATATCTGTAGAGATTCAGGAATTTATTGCATAGTTTATAGGATGTTTTGGTTTTTTGTAAGAGATTACTCACAGGAACTTATTCCCTATAGTTATCTTTGTTCCATTTGTATTTTTTCCTAATGTCTTAACATTCGCAGCTTTAAAACGACTCTGAACTATAAGATGACAGAAGGAAAATGCCAGAAGGCATATATTAATAAATATAGTCTGCAGAATAACCTGTAGGAATTGAGACATCTTGGTTGCTGTAGTGTGCCATGGTGTATCTGACTCTGTTTTGCAATCTAGCTAATTGTGTCACATTATTTTACAAAACACACATAGGCCAGGGCAAACACTGTATAAATCTCTAGCTTGTAGGGGTAAAAGGATCCTTGTGAATGAGTTGGTGGGGCTCATAGGAAGGGCTTTAAACTAGTTTTGAAGGGGAAAGGGGGTAAAACCTGGCTCACTAGAGTTGAACCTAGTGGTGGCAGGACATTTTCAGGGGTGAAACCTACGCAATCGACTCCCTTCCTGGAGTGCCTGCACACCAAAGCACACAGCATGGGGATAAGGTCTCCCATCCTCCTAGGGTGAACTCAGTGTGCTCGGCTTGCTCCCTGAAATGCCTGTACACCAATGCTCGCAGCACGAGGAATAAACAGGAGGAGTTGGAAATCTGTGTGCAGGCAAGGAAGGGGTTATGATCTGGTGGCAATTACAGAGATGTGGTAACTTCTTGATGCAAATGGTGGATGAACCAACTAGGAGAGGACTGGTAGTGGATCTAATGGGAATTGGGCAGGGAAGAAATTGAATGAAATATAACAAGGGCAAGTGTAGAGTCTTGTATCTGGGAAAGAATAACCCCATGTACCAGTAGAGCTTGGAGACTGACCTGTTAGAGTGTAGCACAGGTGAAAGGGACCTGAGGGTCCTGGTGGACAGCAGGATGACCATGAGCCAGCAATGTGCCCTCATGGCCAAAAAGGCCAATGGCATCCTGGGGTGGATTAAAAGTTGGGGGGGTCAAGAGAGGTTCTCCTCTCTCTTTACTCTGCTCTGGTAAGGCCACATCTAGAATATTGTGTTCACTTCTGGGCCCCTCAGTTCAAGAAGGACAGGGAACTGCTTGAGAGAGTCCAGTGCAGAGCCACAAAGATGATTAAGGGAGTGGAGCATCTCCCTTATGCAGAAAGGATGAGGCAGCTGGGTCTCTTAAGCTTGGAGGAGAGGAGACTGAAGGGTGACCACATTAATGGCTATAACTATGTAAAGGGCAAGTATCAGGAGGACAGAACCAGGCTCTTCTCAGTGATGTCCAATGATAGGACAAGGGGCAACAGGTGAAAGCTGGAGCATAAGAGGTTCCACAGAAACATAAGGAAAAACCTTATCACTGTGAGGGTGACAGAGTCACTTCAGTTCATTGATTCACAATTCCTGTATCATCTTATTAGTTGTTATAAATATAGCAGGACTTGTAAAGCAGATGTGTGTGAAGCCAGAGTTCTTTTTTTTTCCAAATAAATCCATAGAAAAAGGTTTGAAGCTTTTGTTACTAGTCTATTCCTACATGTATCCCCTAACACTTCCCACCTGAAAAGATAAAAATCTGAAAATGTCAATACAGTTTATCCACATATGAGGCATCTAATTGGCAGGACAGGGTGAAGAGAGGGATTTTGATCCATTCAGTGCTTCCTTCCAGAATAGAAATTGTTTTCCCTTTTGTTTTGTGGTATGTTTGTTTGTTTTTCAGTAATTGAAAGCCTGATAAAATATTTAAGTAAAAATAAAAAATAAATTAAAAAAAAAAATAAATTAAAAATAAAGAGAAGGGAGCTTGTAAGTTAATTGCTAAATAATATAGAATGGAAAAGGGCTAACCTTTCTCACTCTTCCTCTTGTTCTGTCTGGAAAGCTTTTCTGCTCTATTACTTTTCCTCCTTCTGGATATTTGGATGAATGCAGACAGGTGTAGCAGACCTGTGAAAACACAAGAAAAATCTTAATTTGATACTCTGTAGCCACTATTTGGGGAAAAAAATCCAAGTAGCTTCAATCAATAACTTTTTTTTTTCACATTGTAGAAAATTTGCTGCTGTTTTTTTTTACCTTTCTATATTAGGGATGATACTGATTGCTACGTACATACCAACAAAGAGATATTGATCAGGACATTCTGGAGACAAAGCTAAAATTGCTTTCTAGTTGTAATAAGTCTTGTTCTTAGAAGAAAGAAGAAACAAAATGTATACGATAGAGCAAAAAGCATTTCCAATGTGATTTTGTCATGTTAATTGATGTTCATTCATTGTCATTTTCAGGAAGACTTATGTCGTTTTATTTGCAGAGGTTCGAGCTTACAGTGTCACCACAAAGAGCTGAAGAAAGCCTGAGACCCTGTCATTTCAATACCAGAGGAAGCTTGGTATGTCCTCCTTCTTTTTATCCCTCAGGTGACTGAAACTTTAGGCAGCAATATCACTTGTCCTCAACTGTGTCCTTTGTGAGCCAAACTCTCAACAGTGTTTTGTTTGATTGATTGGGGTTTGGTTTTTTGGTTTTTTTTTTTACATTTTCCACCTGGTTTTACGTTTTAGAAAATGCTGGTTTGCTGCTCTGGTACTTATTGGCACCAGTAGTACAACTGGTAATCATACTAGTATGCATTTCACTGAACACTGCCCTGAAATATTTCAGAAAAAAAAACAACAAAACCAAAACCTAAACTATATTTTTTTCAAATCTTTTCTGATTGCATAATATTGCATTATATGTGGGAACTGGGGGAGGAAGGGAGAATAAAAAGAGGAAGATGACTAAATGACCAGAAAATAAGAGCTTGTAGGTCAATATCAGTGCCCTTGGATACTCACTTAAGAACTCTCTGTTTTCCACTCTCTTAAAAGGCTACAAAAGCAATTAAAATTAATTTTATGCTGCACTGAATAAATATCAAGTACTTTTGGAATTCAGACTAAAAATCTACTGCATGTTTTATATTCTTTTATTAAAAAAAAAAATTTTTTTTTTTTCCTCCCAGAAATGTTCTGCTCATTTGCTGTTTTTCCTACAGACAGAGATCTTTTGAAGCTTAGTGTGGGAAGCAGAGAAAAGCAAATGTCATAAAACCGAGAACATAGAACAATTTCTCAGGTGACAGGGGCACTATTTTACTACTTCCACATTTGTTGAATGTGAACTAAGTTTTTCACTAAAGTAAAAATATAATTGATGCTTGAGAACTTAAATAATTTTACTTGTACTCCTCCTGATGGGAGCTGCCACAAAGGCGACCTGGTAATCATACTGACAAAGAAGAATATATCCTTAGCTATCGTCCCAGCTAAGTGACATCTCTGATAAGCTCACCTAAAACCTCTGTGATGGGGAGTAGCTGACAGGACAAAGAAAACCACGTGGGTGCAGGACAAAGAAATTGTGATAAAAAATTGACCTTCAGGAAAACAAGAGTCAGCAGCAACTATTCCAGGAACTGATGTTCTATGCCCACTTATGTATCTACACTAAAAAGGTACAAAAAGCAACTCACTACCTATTAAAGACTGATTGTCCTCACATTTTTCCAGTGCTTGGCCTGTACAAGATCCCCCAGACAGACCTGTCCCTTGCTGGGGATGCCTTCCTGACTCTGCACTCCATGACACAGCTCATCTTTGAGGGGAGACCTTTTCTTTCATCAACTGAAGCAGCTTGGTGATTGTTGCAACAGCAACATCCCATATAATATATTTATAGGCATACACCCAAAGGTAAAGGTCCATAAGAATATATATATATGTATTTAGTAATAACTGAATTTATTCTTGAAACATAAATATACTTGGTCTCCTAGTCGTAATTTTGTAGTGACTTGTACATATATGCTATCTATTTGTTTTTACTAATAATAGCTTTGTAGTAATTTGCAGTAAAGAAATTCTCAGAAACCCAGGCCTTTGTGTCCTTGTAAAACCGTTGCGAGAATCCAAAAGTCACAGTCTTTGTGCACCTGCCAGTCAGGGAAGTCTCATAGGTTGTGACTGTGACCACTACAACACCATAGCAAAATTAAAAATAACTACAACAGCTAATGATGAAGAAACTACCAGCATAATGGCAAAATGTTTAACATGTTCAATAAGGTTGATTTATACATATTTGAGAAGGACTTTCTCTGCTGTTCACTTCTAGACAGGGTTTTTTTGTTATGTACCATTTCAAGTTTCATCAGACTAATATCTACCAAGTAGAAAAAAATGGACATTTCTCCATTGCTGTTGTGATATACAAAGAATATCATATTGTTTATAATCATAGAAATATTTTCTTTTAATAAGTAAAACCTTGTGTAATAAAGCTTTATATTGACCTCTTAGTAAAATTTTGTGGGCTATCAGAGACCATTGTGTCAGTTAAATTTTTCCATATTATTTAACATTTTAATTTAAGTTTATGTTTAAGATTATGGCACGATGTTTAAAAGAATTAAATTGTCTCCAATAAAAGATAGGGGAAAGAGTGCTCCTAAACTTGTAAGATTTTGACATTCAATGCTGAAACCAGGAGGAATTACATCACTCATCTGAGTGAGATCAATGCTAGAATTTACCACAGATGTAGGACTGGGGTCTCTAGAGGATCATTAACCCAGATAGTTCTAAGTGCCCAAAATATATCTTAGTGGGCATCGAGCAATTTTGAAAATAGACCCCTCACTCTGATATGGACCTTATTACTTCAGAATAAATTGGAAAAGTGGTAAGTGGAGGAATAGATTTCATGGATCTCCACAGAGTAAGAAATATATTGTATTACAGTAAACATCCCAAACATATATTAACACCAATAAAGATAACAGTACAGATGAGAACACTGATATATTCATAAATTTTGATCCGTTTTCACTATGTGTATGACCCCATTTAATCTCTGAATGTTTCTAAGGTTGTTATAGCAATCTCTTCTAATAATTTTTTACTATTAAATGATGCTTTGTGGGACTGTTCTGTAATCTTGTCAATAGCCATTTCACTGTACAATTTAATAAATGAGACTTATTAGTCAACTATGGCTACCTCCTGGTAAGACAAATATTCTGAAAGTTGGATAAACATGCCAAATAAAAATCCTCTATTAGAAATGTGCCTCCTTATTTCCAGTGATGAATGACTGTGTCTGCCATTCATACTGCAGGATATATTTGCCACTTGCTCTGCCCCACCCAACCATGTATCTCCTCCTTCACTGCACACATGCCTCTCTACAGGCAGACAGTGTATCTGAAAAAAAACCCAGTCCTTATTTTTCAAGTCACTGTGCATACTGTCACATTTATTCATTGTATTGTGCTGCATCCCTGCAAGTAAAATAGGCAACGTAGACTATATGCAATGATAAAGATGTAAATAAACTCCTTTAAAATGGTAGCTATTATCCCACATTTATAGCAAGTCACTGGAAGTGGAACTACTCATGATCTAGAATGGACTTAGGCATTATGTGAAATTTTGATTTATGTGGATAATATCTACTGTGCAATTATATTTTGATAGTGTGAAAAATGAATAGAAAAGATCAGAGTAATTTTTTTCCCCATTATTTAATTTACTTTCTGAATTTACCAAGTTTATTCTAAAGTTCGTACTATTTATTTTATTATGAGAACTATACACTCAATTGTCTGTCATGATGTCACATGCTTCTTTGCTTTATTTCTTGTTCAGTGACTGAACAAGCGTAAAGATATGTCACACAACAGTGGACCATCTCCACAACCGTGATGTGAAGTAGTGCTTTGAACAGCAGCAGAAATCCAACCCCTTTCATATCTCAAAACTACCAGTTTCTCCTCTTCATGTCCCACCTTCTGCATACTTAGCTTTCTTTAAGAAAGCTTCTTCAAAGTACTTGGCACCTGATGTGGTATCAGCTGCCTGCCCTGTGTCAGCTAACTGCTAGATGCATTGCTGAGTGGAATCCATGATCCTGGGACAGGTACTCAGGGTCAGTATAGCACACACAGAGTGAGATGATCCCTTCAATGCTGTGTTTGCAATAGTGACCGTGATGAAAAAAGAGCCGTTTGAGCTGACTAATAAAAATTGTAATGGATAGAGTGTATCTTAAACTCTGTCCTAATCCACAGCAGAACCACTTTTATTCAAGGCTGAGTAGAAGCAGTTGGCATCTCCAAACAGAAACATTCCCAGAACCTGGAGACTAAGTTGTGTACAAGACAGAGGAGTGGGAACAGCCTATCCTTAATGACATGGCAAGAAAACGAAGGGCCTGAAGTGGGAACATTCCCTATTGTCCTTCCCATAGCATTTGTAACACTAGTCCAGAAGTAGCACTAATACACATTAACTTCTGTCTCTCCTTGGAATGAATTTCAGTTTCCTCTGTATGTAACCTACAGCTACTGCCACCACAGAAGCACACGCATTGCTAAGCCACGGGTTATTGTGGGCTATCTAATATTTTCCAGTACCGAATTAATTTTCTAGTTCCCCTCTATTTTGTCTACTGAAGCTTCAAATCCTCTGCTTTGCATCCTCCCTTTTTTCATCTGTTCTCCTCCACTCCTTACAATAAGCAGTTTACACTACAAGCAGAGGCTCCGTTCAACTATGTCACATTCTTCCTGAATCAATTTTGCCTTCAGCTAACAATGGGAGTTGCTGCATTTGCCCTGGACAAGGATTGTCTTTCTCTTGATAAGCAACACTCAGCATCAGAAACAGATGACCATATTAGCTTTGATACTGTGCTTTCTCTACTTTTGTGAGCACTCAGTTTTAGGAAGACAGGATCAGACCTAACAAGAACTACAGCTGCAGTTCCAGATTATCTTCACTAACTTTTTTCTGGTTTTCTCTTGAATGATCAGTTTCTACTGCTTTTAATACTGTCTAAAAGATTGCCATCCAGGGTTTTCCCCTCTGTTAAACCTTTCTGCAGCTAAAGAAAAAAGCAATTGAGAAAGCAATATAAAATCCTGCTGTAATCCCTTCATTTTGTGCATTCTGTATTTCTTGGTGCACATGAGCCATCCACTAATAAGTTTTTCAAATTATCTAAACAAACTCTGAACTTCCTGCTGGTTCATTTCTCTGCATCCTTCTCTTTTCTCTTGTTGTCAGCGGCATGGCTCCTTCCATGCTGTTAGACCACCTGTTCAAAAGAATAATAATAACAATACCCCTTACTGTTAAAAATATAGCATTTCTCCCAAGTTAGCAAATTTCCCATTACACCACTTGAAAATTATCTTGGTGCAATTAACATATCCTGATTGATCCCATTGGAAGTATCCAGCCACTATAATGCAACTAGTTAGTCTCCACAGGAAGAGTCAGACAAATCACCTGCTTACTCTCACAATGGGGTCTAAATTGAATTCCACAGGCACAAGCTCTGGCAGAAGTCACAGCTTATTTAATATCTGCCAGGAGTAAGCTGCGATGTTATGGAAGTAGCTGCCACATCCCTTGTACCACAATCACTGCAAACAAAAAAGCTCAGTTTACTGGATGTGCCACAATCCAGTATCAAACCTCTTCCCTGCAGTTGGGTTCCCTCCAGCAACAGTTACCTCCAACAGAGAGATGGTTCCAAACTTAAATTGTCTTCCCTGATACTAAATCTAATAGCTTATACTTCACTTACTCTCACTCCCAAAACATCTCCTCCTAGCTCTGATAACAAATTGGTTGTGGAAGTGTCTTGTCCATCCTCAGACCTGGGGATAATGTTATTGACATTCCCTCTCAATACCTGCATAGCTTAGCAATGCCCTAAGGTATATTTAATCGGGAGAATTATGATTTTCTTTTATTCTAGTACAATTTTCCTCATGGGATACCTTTGGGTATATCTGCTTTCCTACAGCAGAGAGAACAGTAATAGTCACCAGTTGTGGGGTGGAATCAGGTGCAGATTTTCAGATTTGAGTTCAGTTATGAAAAAAACCCAAATAAATTGTGTACTCCCACAGACTGCTGAGTCAAGATTTGGATAATGATATATGTTCAAGTGTGGAACACAGCTGGTCCCAGGACATGAGAATGATGGCTTGGTCTTGTATTTAAAAATGAAATAAAAACAATAAAAACGCAAACCAAAACGAAACAAACCAATCACACATAGATCCCATTACGTTAGATTCCAAATACAAAGAAAGAAAGAAGCAATTTTTGCCACAATGAATTGCCATCGTCTTTCAAAGAACAGAGGACTGATCATATACTCATGATTTTTGTGGAAAGTTGCAACAGAAATATCAGAAGTGATAGAGGGAGGAAATGAAGATAAAATATCTCAAATTCAATCCGCAGTCTTAATCAAGCTCATCCTTTCCTTCCTCTGAGGATCCTTATTAAATACGCAAAATGACTGATTCCAAGTTACAGCTTATTTTGAAGATAACTGATGATGAAGACTGAGGCCACTGTTGTGAATTCTGATGAATAAAAATTATATACAAGGTCATAAAACCAACCAACCAAAATCCAAACAAACATGGGATTTCTTAGATATACCCACATCCTTGTCCGTTGAAATAGTTATTTCCTAAAGATTCCTAGGATAATCAAATGGATTCCTGAGTAATTCACTTACATTGCTGAAAGAAGTTCCTCCAGGCTTTTTTGGCCATGGTATAAATTTGAAAAGAACAACATTCCTTTCCCATCTAGACTTCAGAATTGATGCTATAGCTACCATTAAGCATGATTAGAAATTAATAATGTTCACCCTATTAAAGCCACACATTTTGGCATGGTTGAAACTTGTCTGCCATTTTCCTAAACTCACACCCTGCACTTTAGAAGGGATTTGAAGTATCTATACCTTTAACAGCAAAACATGTGAAGAAGAAACTCTGCTATATATCAAAAGAAAATGCTCAACAAGAGAAAATGCTCTGTTCTTTAAAGGTCAATGTTGAAAGTTATATATGTAAAACAAATCTTGATTTTTTTTCCATTTTGTAGGTTTTATAGAAATCTTAATTATAACATTAGGCTTTGATATTATTATTCTGTTTAAAGAAAAATAATATGTAAAAAGCAAGGAGAAGTTGTTTTTCACTGTTGTTTTGCTTTGATTTTAAGTCTGAGACTTGTTTTCAAGTTTGGCTAGGAACAAATTCCCACGTCATGGGTCTGGAACAAAAGGTCAAATTTCACTCGCTGCTGCATGTTACTGTGTGGAAGACATAACCGCAATGGGAGAAGGAGGCAGCCTGAGAATGACTTGTGTGGGCACAGAAATGCCTTAGAAAAATACAATTTAAACACAAGTGTGAAAAAAACCCAAACTACCTAGGAGTGCTATATTCTTCCTTTTTGATATTGCTATTGTAGGTTTGGGGTTATTGGGGGGGAAATGTTGTTTGGTTTTTTTGGTTGTATTGCTAATAATTGCCTACATAGAGAAAACAAATCCAAGGTAGTATGTTTTCCCTGAACACTCTTTATTTTCATCCTCTTGGCAGATACTTAACTTTTATTTGTTATTTGCTACTATCTTAAATAGGTTTACCATCTTTTCTATGAACTGTTTCTTCCAGAACCACCTATTTACTTCAAATTTCCTATCTTCTAGATTACATCCTCTAGTTTTGTAGGGAACTTCTCTTCACAGAAGTAAGAAAACCTTTCCCTGTTAATATTATCACCCTGAGTCACGGTTCTCAAGTTTTTAATTTTTTTACCTACAAATCTTCTCCATTCAAATGGGGATAATTGGAAGCTCTTTATTTTTTCATTGAAAATTAGACTCTCGAGACTCAATAACACCTTTGCTGCATCTTCTGAAAGACATTAATATCCTCTCTATAGATCAGTGAGTAATTCACAAAGTTTTAGCACCAGAGGACTCCCAAGTGTGTGATATGATAACAGTATAATCTTCAGCTTAGAATTCTCTTTCTGCTGTTACTGACTCAGATTCCATTTGTGTTTCTAAAGGATGCTCTACATGGAGTAATCAGTTTCAGTGATTTTATTTTGTTTCCCTTACAAAGTAACCTCTTTTCCTAATCACTGTGTTGAAAGCTTCCTGTATTTCAGATTAGTTCTGAAAACATAAGCAATAGTTTTCTGAGTGGCTCTTTTTTTTTTGTTTTATGTGGGAGGCACTCAGAAAATTTGCTATTACAGACAAGGAGTGTGTTTGTTTAGATCACCAAATCATTAATCAATGAAATGAGCATCAAAATCAACATTTCATAAATACGTTAACAAAAATATAGACATCCATCTACTCAGTGATACACAAGCAAAGCTGGCAGGACTTGAATTTCAGGCTTATTAATAACCCCCCCCCCTAATAATTCAGAAATAAAATAGAAGAGACAATAGGAAATGAGAGCTTGTTTTATACAGGAGGGAAGAAAGAGGAAGGATTAAGCTCTCCCTTGTACAGCACATGATCCATGTGACAAGGCATAGATTACAGTACTCTACATATGGATTTCCACCTATGTATATATATCAGTTACATTAAAGAGACAATGCAATTAAGCAATAAAGGGTTTTATCATGGGTAAAATTCCATTATTCTGTCATTGATATTTTTTCCAATTTTCTGCCGACTTTAACAATTGATGAAGAAATATTCCTCTGTTTCTTTCTCTAGATATTATGTCTTGTCATCTAATACCTGCTTTATCAAAATCAGCTGTCTATCCTTGCATTAGATGAAGTTGAAACCTAGTAGCCCATAAGTCACAGAATCACAGAATGGTAGGGGTTGGAAGGGACCTCTAATGATCATCTAGTCCAACCCCTTGCCAAGCAGCGTCGCCTACAGTAGATCACACAGGAACAAGTCTGGGAGGCTTTTGAAAGTCTCCAGAGACAGACATTCCACCATCTCTCTGGGCAGCCTGTTCCAGTGGTCTGTTAACCTCACAATGAAGAAGTATTTCCTCATGTTGAGGTTGAACCTCCTGTTTTCCAGTTTACGGCCACTGCCCCTAGTCCTGTCACCGGACACCAATGAGAGGAGCCTGGCCTCATCTTCCTGACACCCACCCTTTAGTTTATAATCATTGATAAGATGCCCTCTCAGCTTCCTCTTCTCCAAGCTAAATGGACTCAGCTCTCTCAGCCTTTCCTCATATGGTAGGTGCTCCAGGCCCTTAATCATTTTAGTGGCCCTACACTGGACACACTCCAGTAGTTCCCTTGTCCTTCTTGAACTGAGGAGCCCAGAACTGGACATAGTATTCCAGGAGAGGTCTCACCAGCACAGAGTAGATGGGAATGAGAACCTCCCTCAACCTGCTGGCCACACTCTTCCTAATGCATCTCAGGATGCCATTGGCCTTCTTGTCTGTGAGGGGACACTGTTGACTCATGGTCATCCTGTTTTCCACTGGACTCCCAGCTCCTTTTCTCCAGAGCTACCCTACTCAAGGGTTTTTCATATACATACTGAGGGACAATTTGTGTGGGGTTTTAACATAAGCGGTGTGTACAGAAGGAAGTTTGAGATCTGAATTTTATGTTGTCATCAGTGTTAACCATAAATAAGGGAAGAGAGGTCTTTTAAGAGCTGCAGGATAAATACATTCTACTGCTTTTGTAGTAGTCAATGGAAACAAGCTCTTCCACTAGGCTCTTGTAAAACATGGGTGACTCTGTCAGTCAGTTCAGTGGAAACATGAGAAGAACAGCTCAGGTATCTCCAGCTAATCTTTAAAGTAAGTAGATTTGTGTAACTTCACACTTGTCTATACCAAAATTCATTCTTTGAAGTGGATCTGGATATTACCTGTAAACCACCACAATCTACAGATTAGATAGGTAACGGAACTCCCAAGGGAGAAGGCTATAGACAGGCAGACTGTAACCACCATTCTTTGCAGATGAACTGAAGGACTCTAAATGTAGCTGGAGGCATTTCTAGTTACAGCTTCTTCAGTTTTACTTTCCCTTCAAGGAGACAAAATCAATTAGCAATGGAAGAACTCTGCAGCCACATAAGAGTGGGAAGCTGAATATGAATCTTTTTTACTCCTGTTCTAATTTTTCTTTTAGTGGTTCTGGAAATGTCCCAAAACAGAGTTGAGTCTCTGGATGTTGTTTAATGTGTTTTTCTTCACTGTGACTTTTTGGCAGAGTAGTTTAAAAGTTTCACTGTAGAACAAAAATAACTGAAGACAAATGTAAGATACAGATGATTAATTGAATTGCATAACAAAACAGAGACTCATCTGTTTCAGTGCAGATGTTACTAGTCAGTCCCTCTTCCACCCATGGAAAGAATGAGCATTCCCAGGGCACAATTCTTCCCATCCTCAAGGAGATATTTATACAGCTCAAACGATTTATGCCTCTAATGGAAGGTACTATTCAATACTATGTTGACCACTATATGAAGGAATGCAACTGATCTAGTTTTGATAGAGGAGCATAACCTAGAACACAGCAAATGGCAACGCTGTAATTATTGTTCTTTGCTCAATTTTGTTTTTCAGAGATCTCAAAGCACATTATAAATAAAAGAACTGTCATGTTTTTAATTATATAGGGGCATAAACTGAAGTGCAGAGAAAGGAAGATATTTAACAACGGTCGCTTATTAAGTTAATGATAGAGCTGGAGAGAAATTTTCCTTAGTCGCATTTCAAGTCACATTGGACTTTTATAGTGTGACAGTTCTGTAAAGCCTTTCACATACAAAAGGAAAACAAAACACTGGAGATCAGCAATGTATATATAACTATCTTGAAGAAAAGATAGTAACACTTTTTGTTGCACACAAAGCTGATGAACTAGTTTCTATGACATTATCAGAAACAGATTTTATCCAAAATGCATTCTTCCTTTACAGACAAAACTGAACAGACTCAGAAGGTTACTAAATGCTTTTGGGTTTTCTTTTTTTTTTTTAGCTGAGGGTCTTTAAAAAGAAGAGAAGCCTTTGGAAACTCTATTCC
Source organism: Chloroceryle amazona (assembly GCA_027560015.1). Classification (NCBI taxonomy): domain Eukaryota; kingdom Metazoa; phylum Chordata; class Aves; order Coraciiformes; family Cerylidae; genus Chloroceryle; species Chloroceryle amazona. The sequence goes on from JANHFX010108731.1 coordinate 142,475, forward strand.
ATTTGTAGCATTTCCATCGCTAAATGTAATTTAAAGCTACAGTGATTTGATAATTTATACTGGAATGCTTGTATGAATGGTCTGCTTCTATACTTACAACAAATGACTGTACTGGCAGAGCTGTGTATACAGGCTCTTCTGTAATAGTGAAACAGATTTTGAAGGAGAGCTTTTCTTTCTTTTTGTAATAACATTCTTTTAAGAGCTCATTTTTTCTGAGAAACAGAAATCAACATCAGGTAGAGGAATAGTCAGACATTCTATACAACTAATTCAGTATCTCAGAGCTAAAACAGCATCTTTGATGGGGAAAGGAAACCCATCATGTCTGTAAATAAACCTTTCAAAAATACATCACTATCATGCAGAACTCTTTCTTCCAGATATTGAAACCTTGATTCTTTTTTTGTGACTTGTCATATGAGAGTGGATACAAAAGTTTTGTGTGTAACAATTAGAAGTTATGTGGTATACAATTTAATTGTTAATTGACAAGGCAAAAAGGAATTCTTTAAACTGAGTTATGCAAAGACTTTCAGCCCAGACTACCAATTGAAATACAGCATTAGTTACAGTAGCAGGGACTGATGAATTGAGTTATGCCTAGATGATCCTAGCAGGCAACTCATACCCCATGTGGCAAAGAAGCCAAAGCGTGTGCAGGACCCTACCATGCTAAAGTGGGAGGAAATAGTTTTTCTGAACCCACATATAATGATTTTTTTTCGTCCTGAGCACACCACAACGCACCAAAACCGGAGGTCACTACAAAGCAAAGTCAGCAACATTGGGAAAAAAAAAAAAGCAAACAGTGCATCAAAATAATGTCTTTCTTCATAATCTGAAGCAAGTCTGACTGAGGCCTTTGTAATTTTAATCACTGTCTTCCTTTGCAACTGTTCTGAACCTTCTGAAGGCATCCCAGGCAATCTTGTCACTCCCTCAGCTCATTAAAGAAGCAGACAAGCAGACCACTTATGGGTTCATATATTCCAACACCATAAGGAAACTCCAGGACTGTTCAGCTAACAACACACAGGGAGACTGCAATAAGCAAAAAGAGGAAGATGGTAATGGTTAGTGAAGTTTTTCACTGCAAAATTGGAGTGAAATTTTGTGCCACTGGAAAAGCACAACTTTGAGTAAAGTACAGAGATATTCTTTCAGCTAAAGGACATTTGAAAGATTTTATAACAAGATTTTTAAAAACTCCTGCAATGAGACCCAACTATGCTGGTTTATGCAAATTGCTTCTGGCAATATATATGGTATCTGTACATCTGTAGGCCCCAGATTATCTGTTTAAAAACAATAATATGTTTTTTCAGTTGAGACAACTGTCATTTGGCAACACTCTAGGTTACATGAGTGAACAGATAAATAAAGGGAATTTACTCTTTCAATCTTTTTATAGACTGCCTAGGTTAATTTCCATACCCCTACCTTCTACCTCGAATCTATTCTAACTTGCATTCTCCTGTCTCTAATATTGTTTCAAAGGTCCAGATTTTATGAAGATGAAAGTTATCTATGGACTAACTTTCAAGTATGGATGTTTTTAAAGAGATATAATTAATATGAGATTCAAATTATTTAGATATATGACTACTTTTCTTGTTTTAATAGCATTATAATCAAGAATCTATTGAGTATTTTTGCATCTTATTATGCAGTGCACTTTATTCTGCATGTCAATACATCATGCACTCTTTCCAGTACACTACAATTCACCTAGAAAAATTGCAACAGCTAACAAATTACTAGAAAACATAAGAATAGATCTGTCTATTTTCAGAGTTCAGTGTTCTAAACCACTCAGAATTATTACATGCTTTACTGAATATACTATCATTAATGGAGAAGCAAGTAAAAATTTGGCACTTACTGGACTCCCATTCATCAAAGATTATTAATTAACACATACAGCTTAATAAGAAGTTTTTGTTTAACAGTGCTCAATCTCTTAACTGCTGTGTATCAGGTTGTTTGGAAAAGTGATGAAAAGACACAGCAGTCTATTAATTATACATAAGCCAAAAAAATAAATTCATACTTTCAGGGCACTCTTCTAACATAGGGACAACTTCTAATTTCTCAAACAAGCAGATAACATACAAAGCCTGCTTAAAGGTTCCATGGCAACACTTAGAACGTCTATCATGAGAGGAGCTTGTCAGGACAGCAAGTAGGGAAGACCCTACAGTTTTGCAGAGATGCTGGTTATCTAGATATATGCTATGCTGCAGTGGGTTTTTGGTCAGCATTGAATCAGGTCAGATGTAGCTGACTGATAATCTCTGGGCAAGGTCTTCCTGTGTTACAGATCTTTCATTATATTTTCATCCAGCACACAGCAGTGTAAATTGTCTTGACAGAAGAATATGAGTCTCAAATAGCTTTAGCAAGTGATTAAAAACCAAGGGAAAGTGGTGAACATCTGAAAAATTATTTGTACTTAGTAGCTGTCAATGCTATGTATTTACAATGAAATAAAGAAAGGTCAAGAAAAAAAAAAAAACAACAAAATTAGTGCTTTAAATGTTGGTGAGGAGAGAAAAAATAGAAAATCAGAGGAACTGGGAGTCTTTGAACACACAGTGGTGTTCTTCAAGCAACTGCTTGCCTCAGGTACCTGCCTTTAGATTTTTTGTAGTAACTTAACTTCAACAGATTCTCCAAACACTGGATAATTTCCACTGATTATTAGACATGCAATTCATTCAATATACTTTAGCCAATATACTTAAGCCTTTTCAAAGTCTTTCTTCAGTCACAGGCACTGAAAAACCAGCAGAGAATGCAGCCTGTCAAGTCCAACCTTCTTCTGGTTTGCCACTTCAGTTTCTTTTCCCATCTGTGGTTAGCCTGAGAGGTATCCCAGGGAAACAAATTTGCAGCAGTCAGCACCTTTAGTACCTTTTAAATTTTCATGTACATCTCCACTGTAGAAGCTAGCTTTAAACCAAAAAAAGATTTCCCCCACACCAGTATTTATATTGTGTCCCTTACCCATCCTCTCTTTTTAGAATAGGTTCTTAACACTTCTCTTGCCGTGGCATTTTCAAGAAAGGACCCCTTAAATCCCAGATGAATAGCTTTTATACACAGATGCATTGCCAATCTAGCAATGACCAGGTAGCAGCAGAAAGGAGAAAATGGCAGGGAGGGACAGGGACATCTGCCCCTAATTTTCATCAGGTAGGTAGTGAACATTATTTTTACGAAGGAACAACAGGAAGAGGGAGACAGAATTTAAGCAAATCAAAAGAGCTTCAGGAGAGTTATAGTTTGAAAGACTGAAATTTGCAAAGCTGTTCTCTGATTAAAAGTGCATCTCGTTACAGAGAAAGGCTGAGATTAATTTTCCTGCCTTTTTGCACGGTCCAATTTCAGCAGATATGAATTTTGGGGAGAGAAAATTCAGTCTCACATTGAAAATGAGAAGCTGTTTCAGAAACTACTACATTAGTCAAATACTTTAAGCAGAAAAGCCTGTCATCAGGCAAAGATTGTTTCAATGGAAAGAAAGTATCCAGCAGCCATAATTTCCAAGGAAGCCAAGCAGGCAGACTGGACAAATGTCTGTTGCTCAACATCCACATGGCCCAGCTGCCGTGTTGACTACTTTGACATGGAACTCATGAGTGAGACTGGAGCCAGGAATGGTTCCAGTTTTCAGTTTTCATAAGGTGTGAAGAAAGAGACCTTAAGAAAGAATACAAAAACAAGTGAATCAGTAGCAAGTAGAAAATTTTAGTGAAATATAATTTGTAGTTTCTTAAATCGATTCTCCATTTGACCCTATCTGTTAGAAATGGATCTCTTATATTCACTTACAGTTTATCAAGCTTCATCTTCCAAATCTTGAGCCACCATCAGACAGTTTGCTTAGGAGAATATCTTAGATGCACATCCAGTTTTTCTTGCAGAAGTATTAGCTTGTGAATTTCTCTAACAAAATGCAACCTTATTCTGTTACATATTTTTGAGTAGCAATGGTTTTATATATTTATTAAGCACAATGATTTCAAGAAAGTGGATGGTCAGTGAACTGTTGTGGTTTTTTTGTCTGGTACTTTATAATTTTCATCAGACAGTGACACTGAAAATAATTATTTAATTATTAAATTGTTGTAACAGGAAGAGAAAAATAAAAAAGAAAGAAAACTGCTTATGGATTGATGAGTGGGGATCTACACTTTCAAGATAAGGAAAATTTACATTTATGTGAAAAAAGATAACAAAATTTCAAATGTTAGGATATGACTAGATAATATTATATGTACATTCAGACTTCCCAGTGTTGATTACTTGTCAAGGGAAGCTAAAGCAAGTAATAAGAAATATTTTTTACTTTTAAAAAGTGAAAGATAAATCCCTTCAAGTTATGTTCATACTTTATACTTCATTAATGATTACAGTATATTTGGAAGGTTTATTTAAATTGTATTTAATAAAAGTCAATGAATATTTTAGTGAATGTCCTGTGGAATAAAAATAAGAACCTCTATGAAATAACAGAATGAAACCATTCCTCATTTTACTTGATTTTGTGACCAAGTCTAATACATGTGCCATAATTTAGAAAGACATTTGCTGTTGATTTAATGACTATAACGCATAGAATATTCATTATATCTCAAAGTGAATCATTAAAATTAACTTTAGAAAGTACTTTATTTATGTTCTAGAATTTGTAGATTCATGTTCTGCTTAAGATTCTGTTACACCTTTGTGTTTAACATTGCAGGCATTTTTCCACTGGAAAATGCAAGCAATTATCCACATTATGAGAATCTTCTGTCCAGATGGTGAGAAGCAGTCCTAGGAGAGGTCTTTCAACTAGAATAATGTGGTAACAACCATTTTCTATAACACCACATTGGAAAGGCATCAGTTATTGTCACTGATGCCTAAAATTCCTTACTAAACGCTAAACCTGAGTCTTTTCATGGTCTCCAAAATCTGATTAAAAGATAGATAGTTGCCCAGGTCATCACATTTAGACTCCTAAAATACCAGTATAGAGTATTATTTTCTTCTCTAATTCTCACTATTCAAAATGTTGTCAATTATTTACACCAGTGTTGCTGGCTAGGGCCTGGCGGCCGGAAGATATCGCGATGTACGGAAAGCTATGACCCCTCTCCTGATAGCCTGATAGCCAGCAGCGCTTAGTTATGATGCAAGCAGACGGAAGTGACGTTGTAAACCTGGATTATAAAGTGCCATGTCGCTCACCAATAAACGCCATTTTGCCACCCACCACGCTGGTGTCAGGTGCTGATGGACCGCGCGGTTATTGGGCGGTAGCCGTGCACTCTCGGAACCAGGTTGCTACGCCTTTAAACGGCAACACACCAGTTACTCAGAAAACCTTGTAATATTTTTTAAAATCTTGAATGGAACTGAAGTATTCACATGGTTGATCGTTTAAATCCAGAGAATACTTATTACACTTCCAGCTAATTAATATTTTGTTTTCACTTACAGTAACTAATATTCCCTCCCTTGGAAGGCAGTCCTGAAGGGAAAGACATGCAGGAAGGCCAGATATTTCTTAAGAGGGAAATCTTTAAGGTGCAAGAGCAGGCAGTCCCAGTGTGCCATAAGACGAGCTGCCAGGGAAGAAAGCCAGCCTGGCTGAACAGAATGCTTTGTCTGGAACTCAGGAAGAAAAAGAAAGTTTATGGCCTACAGAAGAAGGGGCAGGACACTCAGGAAGACTACAAAGATTCCACAGCCTCCAGTCTGGTCCTCTTTCTGCAGTCTGGCCCATGCACGGACATGTAAAGGTTCTGAACAGCATTCGTGGCCTTCTAGAGATAATAAACTAGAGAAGGTAATAAATAATTTTTAGCAATGAAACTTCAGGGGGTGGGGTGGAATTGTAATAATTTAATCTTATCTTTTGGTGTTTTCAAAAGGAAGGAATACAAATTTGGGTGCTTAGACATAAGTTCACTTAGAGACATCATTTACCAGAAAGGACCAAGATGGGACTTAATTTCTGTCATCTTCTTCCTATTCGTTAACATATGGTAACTCAGTTCTTAGAATGCACAAGACCCCACATATTTCTTCTGGTTCATGAAAAATATGAATACATTTTCTTTTCAGAATAACTTTTTTCATATATATAGATATTACTACCTACTTGAGAAATAAAAGAAATTATTATTCTAAAAGATGTAAGATCCAGAATGGTCTTTTGATTTTTAAATAATTAGAAGAAGGGCCAATCTGTATAATCCATAAAGAACACTGTGTTTCTATGTCATGTAGTCTATAAGTCTGCGATTCAGTAAATGAACTGTTATGTATTATACTAGATGATCACTCCATTCCCCTGTTAATGTCATTGTTTCTGGAAAGGTTAATCATAATTTCTATAGCTGCCTAGATGTAACTTCATTGTTTATCTGGACAGAGCATACATAGAAATAAATGCATCTCCCCTAAACCAAAAATTACTGCTCTGTTTTGATGTGTGTCTGCTGCAGAGGATTACTTTTTAAGGTGAAGTTTTTATGTAGAAGGAGTTACCGGCTGGGAAATGAAAATTGGGAACATCTCAATACATCTTAAGATCAGATATGGCAGATAAAATGGAGTATAGAGCCCAAAGGAGTAAAAGGACTGGTGGGAATCCATGAATTCTCAGCAGGAATAGTTTTACTAATGAATTTTCAACTGAATTGAAGAAACAGATGTTATCTGTAGGACCTGAGGACACTGTAAATTGATTGTGCTCATAGGCCATACATAGCAAGCACCTACTCTAAATTAGTTTTTTCTTTACCTACCTCTGTGTTAGAGTTCATGGTTGATGACATGATCTGCAAGGGAAATGATATTCAATTGCCACCATCAGCTCTTAAACAATAATTACATTGCTTTAATTATTAGGGACTCTAGGAGATAATCATTCTACTTTGTGGAGATTTGCTTTTTTTATGTGAGAGGTTGAGATGCAAAGAAGCTTGCTCATGTGACACTGCTTCACATACCCCATGCTTTGCTTTGTAATTTTCTCTTGAAAAAAAAAAAGAGCAAACCAAACCAAAAAAAAAGAAACACAAACAGAAACCCAGCATAAAACTAATCAACCAAAACCCATAAAAGGTGGAGGCAACTCACCAACTGAAAGCTCAGACAACCATGAACCCTCACTAAGCACTATTTCCCTCAGTTGGAAAACATTTAAACATAAATTTAATTTCAGTTCATGTAAAATCTAACTTGAGAGTGTACAAAGCATGAAAACTCTTTCTACTTAAGATGTGCAGCATGTCATTCACCAGCCGTGTATTTGTTTCTAATTTGTGATACTCAGAAATGTCTTATACATTTCTTACTCATTATTTACACACTAGGCACTACTTGTAAAGGCTTGCAAAGGACACTTTGCTCCATGCCTTTAGAATAGACTTCAGTGCGTCTTTGTTTCACTCCTTCTGTTGCTGCTGTTTTGGAAATAGGGAATTATGAAAGAACAACCTAAACTAAAGGGAAGTGCATGTAGATTAGAAGCAGTGGAATGAAAACCAGAATGTCATATTCTCAAATAGATCATGGAAATGTCATTTATACCACACCTAAACCAGGCAAACACTACTCAAGGTTATTGGTACTGATTCATAACTCTCACAATAACAATTACAGGCAAGATCCTGCTGTGTTAGAGACTGCAGAGAAAAGGGGCAGAAAAATCCTCCTCTTCAAAATGCTTGATGCTTAAGTGCAAGTAATGATGAAGTGAGTGCAAAAAAAAAAAATGTCCTTAATTCTGGCTTCAGCACACTACCTGCTTAATCATTTCCACTCGTATTTTGGACTTGGTGTTAAAGGTTACTCTCAGGAAGAGTATAACAGGGAGATTCAGTTACAGCAGTGGTTTTGCAAGTGTTGATAGGTAGCTCACTTTGTATGGTAAAGGTTTCTTTTTGTCTTTTGTGTTGTTGCATTAAAGGAAATAGATTGTGATTTGGGATGGTTTGGTATTTTGTTTGTATGTTTGTTTATTTTTTTTCCCTTTGATACACTTGGTAAAAAAAAACAATTATAGAGGTCAAAATTTGATTACCTATTACTGTCTCTATTATCTATATTTTTTAATTTGTTAGCTCTTATACTAACAGCCACAAAGACACTCGCAGTGATGGATGATTGAGGGCCTTCAGAAGTTCCTGCCATTTACTGTTTGAGCCCTATTTCACCTGTGGCTCTTATTTGACTTTCACTATGGCAGCTCTGGAGTGTCCCCTTCTGTTACCCTTTATTATCTTGTCTCCTGACCTGTTCCATTCCAGTGTATTCTGTTCTATTCCCTAAATTCTATCATCATGTGTAGCTAACTAGTAAACTTATTTTAAGGAGTCTTTGCACACAATGTCTATTTCCCAGCCCACCTTGAACTCTTACTGTGCAAAATTATCATTCCCTGCTACAAATATCTTTTTTTTCCTGTTGATCTCGTTAGTAGCTTTATTTCTACATGCTAATTTAAAAGTTAATCTGTATCTAGTTCATCATCTACCATCCACCCAAGATTGAAGTAAATAGGTTTAAATTTCTTACAAGGTTCTCTACAGTAATTCTAGCCTGTATCAGTTAGGAATTGACATTTTAATTCTAATCCGTCATAATGAAGAACATTTAATAAATTACATGGTTGGAGAAAAGTTTGACTCTTCTTTTTTTTTTAGCATAACTCTCGAAACAATCCTGAAAACCAGCTAAACAAATTATTGATCCAAATTATATGTTATCAGATACCCTGGAGTGAGGCATTACATATTAATGTGAGTTAGAAGATACAGTACATTTATAAGGAAGAATTCTTTTCTCCAGTAGGGTTTAAAAAGCCAAAAATATACTACAGATTAGTACAAGACATAGTCATTATCTAAAAAGCCAAGAGAGTCAAAACAAGTGAAGTGAGTCATTAAAGGTGTATTATAGCAACTCACTAATATAGATCATGTGAAGCAAAAGTGTGATAAGTACTCAAAAAAAGCCAAGAAAATATCACCACAAAATATGATGGGGTGTCTCCACAGAGTGTAAAAAAACATGAAAGTCAGAATCAAGGAGATACATAATAGCCCACTTAAATTTTATGCCTTTTTTTTTTTCCCCAGGTTTTCCATTAAATTTACATTTAAAAACCATAAGCTCCTTATTTTTAAAAAGCTGATTTCAGACTCATGAAATTTATATTTATATGCTTTTACATTTTAAAGAATTATCAATTCAACTATTTCCATGCTTTCATGATTTGTATTCTTTCTATGTTATATACTAATTTCCAAATAAAAAGGTTTCATCGGCCAGAAGTAATAAATTACATGCCACACTGATGGTTCTAAAAGTGAAAATGAAGTGTGTTCAAAGCTTCAAAATCAGCTTCTTAAGTTTCTTAGTTTGCAATATGGTATACATAACTTCTTTGTACAAATGCAAATAGTTGCTTTTCTAAACGTAAGTTTATTTAGCTTTCAACCCAGAATGTTCAGAAACAAATCTAGCCAGCTCTAAATAAACAGATAAAGTCATTTGGTTTGTCTGTTATATTGCATAAGAGCCAAAACTGTATTAAATAAAAATAAATCAGCTTTGCATAAACATTTTCTGCTCCTGTTGGGTAGGAACAACATGTACTGGTACAGGTTAGGGGTAAATTCACTGGAAAGCAGCCCCATGGAGAGGGTTCTTGGCTTCCTGGTGGACAATAAGTTAACCAAGGAATAGCAATGTGCCCTTGTGGCCGGGAAGGCCAATGGTATCCTGGGGTGGATAAAGCAGAGTGTGTCCAGCAGGTTGAGGGAGGTTCTCCTCCCCCTCTGCACTAGTGAGACCGCATCTGGAGTATTGTGTTCAGTTCTGGTCTCCCCAGTTCAAGAGGGATGGGGAACTACTGGAGCGAGTCCAACAGAGAGCTACAAAGATGATGAAGGGACTTTTCCTCTCATATGAGGAAAGGCTGAGAGCCCTGGGGCTGTTTAGACTGGAAAGAGAAGACTGAGAGGGGATCCTGTTAATGTTTACAAACAACTGAAGGGTGGGTGTCAAGTAGAAGGGGCCAGTCTCTTTTCAGTGGTGCCCTGTGAAAGGACGAGAGGTAATGGCAGCAAGGGGAAACATAGGGAAATTCCACCTCAACATGAGGAAAAAGTTCTTCACTGTGAAAGTGCCAGAGCCCTGGAACAGGCTGCCCAGAGAGGCTGTGGAGTCTCTATAGAGACTTTCAAGACCCACCTGGATCTGTTCCTGTGTAGCCTGCCCTGGGTGTTCTTGTGTTGGCAGGGGGGTTGGACTCAATGATTTCCAGAGGTCCTTTCCAGCCCCCATTATTCTATGATTCTCTGATTAATTATTCAATATTTCTTTACATAATAAATTTTCACCATCTAGAGGTATTTGCAAGCACAGTAGATTCTGTTCTGTGTATAAATGATTCTCATCAAATCCCTAAAGAAAAAGATGTACTAGTCATTTTCATTTGTCATGCAATTCATAGGCAGATTTCTAAACTAGACTATGAGTCAAATGAGAAGATAAACTGAATAATGATGGAAATATTTCTTTAAGAAAAAGGAGGAGCTATTGTAAGATGAGAAGGTCTCTCAGTAAAACATACCAGTGCATAGATGAAAGCAAAAAATCCCATTTGAATTAGCGGTAGAAATGTCATAGCAAACATTTTGCCCTACTGATTAATAGAAGAAAATTAGGCAATTTCCCAGGGTAAGATCACAATTTTATGCTTCAGCTTGATTCTCCCCAGACAACAACCAATTACAAACACCACACCAGAGCGCTTGGAAACTGTGATAATCTGATTTTACATCCAGACTTTTAACTACTGCAGGTAGGACCTACCTGTTCAGCTTGTCACAATATATTAGCCTGTTTGAACATGCTGTCTGAATTTCCATTAACATAATTTGAAAACTCAGAAGGAAACTTCAGATTAAATATGCCTTTTTCAAAGACATTTGTTGATAAAAATAATTAGAATATTAAAGTTGGGGTTTTTTTCCTCTCTCAATATTAAACATCAAGAAAATTCTAAATAGTGCTGCTTGTTCTAGTTTTGCTTGGGGCACTACCATGCTGAGATCTGTACCTCACAGTTGATCTAATTTTCCTCATAGTTCAAATGGAAAAATGCCAGAAAGTGACTTTGCCAAACACCATATGCCAAACGGGGACTCTCCCACCAGGACTTTTCAGAACACATTAAGATATTCATCTGGTACTCTGTAGGGGAACAGCTTTCATCCAAAAGAGGTGGGTAAGGAAAAAGAATTGAATCAACCTAGTAAGTTGTCCAATGATTATATATGCATCCATTTAGAATTGTTAGAGGAGTGAGACAAACTATTCAAAAGTGCTCAGTAAATCATTCAGTTTTTCCTAGTTTTCCATAGGATTTTGGTTTCTGTGTTCATTTGCTTCTTAGAATATTTGGGATCAAGCATTGTGAACAAGAAACACACAAAGCACAGCTGGCATTAAGCTACAGTCTTCTCTTTTTTTTTTTATTTTTTTTCTTATTTATTTTATTTTGTTCAAACAAAGAGGCAAGAAGCATAGTTTCATGCATTTAATGAAAAGTCCTAATCAGACATTTGAGGAACTTCAGTAGCCATGCCATTTGCCATAAGATGACAGTTTGTAGCCTTTAACAAGTTGCTCTGACTACACTATACAAGGAAGAATTGAGTGGGAAACAGTTGCAGAAAGCTGTTAGATTAAGTCAACTAAGAAGCCTTACTAGTCCAAAGAGGTAGAACAATAAAGTTTTCAGGGACTCAAAGCAGCATTTTTTGCAGCCACTTGCAATTTCTTAATACCCTTTTGACTTTTGAGGAGTGCTCTATATTTTGTTTGCTTGCCTGTGTTGGTTGTCTCTTAAAAATAAAATCAAATCTGTGCAGTCTGAAAAGAGAAGAAAATAACTTTCAAAAACATCAGATACTATGACATGCAAACATTTTTCCACAGATGCCTGCAATGAGTATTAATAATTCTCTTGAATATAATCAAAAGTGAGTATCACAGGTTTTTCTCTTCTGGTCTAACAAAAATATCCTATTGTGCCCTAAAGAATAATTTCCATACTTAGCCTGTGGGCAGATAAGGGAGATTAGCAGCAGCTGAAACTGATCATAAAACCCCCTGTTGTTGAAAATGCTGCTTAACTTTACATTTTCCCTTTTGCAAGCTGGAAAGTAGTTTTTAGACCCAAATATTTATTTGAAAATTGATAATGTGCATGAGAAAGAGTGGTCACATTTGACCAAATTCTGTGCAGTAAAGTCTGAAAATGAATTTTGTACATTGCAATTGAATTCCTTTTTAATGAAATTGGTGTCAGATGTTATGCAGACCATGAATACCAGAGTTACTGCTGAGAATAAGAAAGGAATCAAGATTATTAGCACAGGCTGGCTAGGATATCATATTTATAGTCTCCATCATCAATTTAAAGAGAAGATTTCAGTTCAAGGTAGGATTTTATTTAAAGGCATACAAGAATACCCTATGCTTTTACAGAATTAAAAAAAAAAAAAGGCAGAGAAAGAAGATTTTGTCGTAACTTTTAAAGAATACAGAGATTGAAAATTTTATGCCAAAATATAAGCAAGTTCAAGACAAAAGAGCCTATGATGACTGAAAGAAAAAAAAAAGTATTGATCTTATTAATTTGGGGGAAGGGGAGGGGAGGGAACTATTTGTAGGCTAATGGTTTTCAACTTGTGGCTTGCAAATTCAGGGGAAGGGTGATCCATGAGTTCTCCAGAACAGAACCTAAATAAGCCTTTTGTCAGCAAATTCACTGCACAGAGGTTCACTCTGCAGTCAAGAAAGATCTCATTCCCTTAGCTTTCATATTGCTGAATAGATGACCATGAATATCAAAACTATTTTAAACTGGACACAGTTTAGTGTCCAGCAACAGCTTTCAGATAAGGATATGTGTAGTACCAAAAGTTCATTCAGACCATTACTTTTTACTATTTCTCATCTGATAGGAGGAAAGGAAAACAATGTCAGTAAAATGGTACTGTTGAATTCTATTGTATACAAAAAAATCACTGTGGTGCTGAGGTGTTGGGAGGCCTGTGCAGCACTTCTCAGAGACCGACTGTTGTCAGTTGATTTACTCAATAGAGTGACAATCAGCACTCAACGCTTTGCATGATGTTGACAGTGCTTGTTAATTGTAACTAACATTTCACTGTCAGAAGACAAAAGCAACATGCACCTTTAGAGCTTGGTGTGAGTAGGTGGTTATATTAGGCAGAGGCCCGTAGTGCCTATCATTAAAATGTTAATATTGAGTGAGACAGACCACTTCAGAACTCTGCAATTACAGAACAACACACTTTAAACCCTTATGCCAGAAGACCAGCACACACGTTCACCTTTACTGTTTCAGCTACTACTTTTAACTATGCATTAAGGATTGTCAAACCTGATGCAGTGATTACACGAACTTAAAAAAAACCAACCAACCAACCAACACAACCTCTTGCCCTTGATAACAAGCAATAGTGTTTTACCATTCCAGTGTTTCAGTCCAGCAGTGAACATGTCATAGATTCACTTCTCTGTTCTCATCTGTGTGACTGTCAAAAGAGTCCTAATGTCTCCTGCACGTGTCTTTTCTGCAGGAGGACTCGCCACTATTTAACTGTAGAGCACACGGGAGGTTTTAATCTTTCTGACTGGTGTGGTGAAATGTCTCAGTGTAGCTCAGAATTGCTAACATTGGTAACACTATTCCAAAGATATTATTTCTTCACAAGACACTTTTTGTCCAAGGGCATATAGCTTTTAAGGTTCCTTTCTATTTCATCTCAATGAAAAAGTAAAATAAAATAAATAAAATATTTTCCTCTGATTGACTTCTCAGGGGCAGACCCCTTAAACTGCCTGATAGAAGATGCACTGATGTAGCCAGGGCAGATTGTAGTGTCCTTCTATTTTAGGTAGAAATATCAATACAAAATGTGCCCTGGATTACTCTAACAATTGGGTGCCATCGTTTGGACATGGTACACTTTCAAAAGGTGCATGGAAATATCAGAAATTTTCTTTTCTCCAAACAGCAAATTCATGCTTGCTAGAATTGGGCCTGAAGCCACAAATGTGCAAGTTCTGTTTTAGGCATAAAAGCTTTTATTTAAACATTTACATTAAAAGTTTTGATGTAAAATTTGGTTTATATTCAAAGGCAACAAAGCTCTTGGTCATATGAAAACTCTTACATGTGCATGAGACTGACTAACATCCTGTGCCCTCATTCAAATGATATAAGAATTACTGTCACCCATATGATGTCTGAACTCAAAAAGTACAGAAGTCCCCTTGAGAAGAGTTCACTAGTTGTCTGCTTCCACCATGCTTCATTAATAGGCAAGGTTTCTGTAGCCAAAGTATGTTAACATGACCAGTGGCTCTTCATGATGAAAGCCAATAGATAATCCATGTATGAGAAGTAGCTGTGATGAAATTTACAGTGAATATTTCAAGGTCCGTGGTTCCTTTGTATGGTCAAATGGGAACTGACTCTTTTATTGACCACATCTGTCAAATTCACAACACTTTGGTTCTCTGACCTTCCTGACTGCTTAAATCAATACTGATTTATCATTTTCCCTAGCTCTCTTCCGATGTAGCAACTGTTAAGAAATCTCAGGCATCACCTGGATTTTCCTGATATTAGAAAGACCTATTTATTTCTAATGTAGGGAGTTCATTTGTCCTCTAAAATATCACCCAATGTATCTGCAGTACAGCATTGTGTACTCATCAGAAGCCATTTTTAGCAGTAGAGGACTGAAGCTATTTCTGATAAGGACACTAAAGGTGGCTGGTGATTCTACTATTCTTAAAGCAGAAGATCTCCTGTTTTTCAAAGCCTCATTCCTATCCTGACTGGGTACAGACTTAACTGGTGACATGTTCAAACATCTTTCCTTTCTTTTGTAGCTGTCCTCTACCAATTTTCTTCCTTCTGCTTTCATAAAAAAAGAAGAAGCAGCAAAAAAGATTCATTTCTTCACCCAACAGACTAACGCTTTAAGAGGAATGGCATAGCTGCCTTTATGTTTCAAACAAAAGAGCAGCAACATAGGGAGATGTTTAACCTAAACCTGATGCAATCCAGCAATTGCCTTACTGGGCTCACTTGTACAGCACTGGGTTTTGTACAAAGGAACAAATAAAATTTAGAATTGGTTAGGCACAAAAAAAACCCCAACCAAACAAACCAACAACAAAACAAAACAATAAAAACACCAAAAATATTGCTAAGACTACACCCACATTTACAACATTTAAGTAAAATGGTATGAAGGAAAACACTAAGGCATGTGTTACTGGGCAATTCTGAGAAAAGAAAAAAGGCAGTGGAGTGCATTTTAGTTACTATGAAATGAAATGAGCCATATATATAACTTTCTTTCTTAAATCCCACTTAGGATTATGAAAGAAATGTGAATAAGGATGATATGAACTTTTAACATTTCAAAATAAGAACTCAAAAAATGATCTGCACAATAGATACATTTTCAGTGCAGTAAAAAATAAGCTCTTCCTTGGGATGTAAGAGACAGCATGGTCTCTGCCCCAAAGTCCTTCTAATCTAATTTTAAAACACAATAAAAGAGAGTGGCAGGAGGCAGGAATGCTGGCAAGAATTCTAAGGAGAGGATTACAAGGTCACTTATATGTCAGGCACAAACTTGTAGTTCTGTTATCCATAATCAACTCTGTATTATTGAATTCAGTTTGCCTTGGCACCTCAGTCATGGAATGTGCCACTGACAGACACTGCAGTGGACATTAATGTATCCCCTCAGAGCTGCAAAGCTTCAATATATAAATTACAAGCAAGCAAAGAATTCCAATTTTATGCTTAAGAATAAAGATAGTTTAATGTGCTGAATCTCAGAGCTCTGTATATTGAACTAAAAAAAACCAATAAATTTCATTCCCTTAAGAATACAGACAGCAGCATTTCTTGCAACACCGTTCTCTGGATATTACTGTTTTCCTAAAGATGACTTTAACTTCTGTAAATAACTTCAAAGAACTACTGATAAATATCTGATGTTCTCTTTTGGCTCATGAATTTGGTCAGTTGTGCTACCTATTGTTTATGTCATCTGAAGAGCATTACACTTTCATTATGTGAAATGCATAAAATGTAGCTAAAGGTACTTAGGAGTCAATAGCAAGGTCATAATTTACTATCAGGATTCCGCTGACATTTACAGACCATTTAAACTTTGTTCTTCTGCTTTATAACATCAGCATCAGCACAATCCTTGAAGTGCATCGCTGCCTGCAGTATGGAGGTAATGGAACTCATATGAATAGCTAGCAAAGAATTAGAATTCCTGTTTATGATTTATCTATGCGCTAACTGTAAACATTCTAGTAAGAAACACTTCATTATAGAACAGCTAAATGAACAGGAACATTGAGCTGAACCTTTTAAAAAAGAAAACTTCCTGTGAGCTATAAAATTATCTGAATTCTTCACAAATAAATCAAGAATTAAAGGGCTACCTTTCCTCCAGTGAGGACAAGGAATCCTGACACTGTATAACTAAAAACATATTTGTAAACAATTATTAGAGGTAGGAATAATATTTTAGAATGTGGCAGACCTGTTTAGATATGAAAATTTTAATTACTGTGCTCAAATAAAACATCCTTGTATTTGTATTACTGTTGTAGTTCCTGAAAGGTTCTCTATTTGTACAGAATTTGATACACTTAAACCATCTATTAGGGGAAGGTAGTCCATCAACAATACTAAGAATACCTATTGCCATGGAAAAAAGACTAAAAATGTTTTAGTATTTAAATATATATACTTATATTTAATTTTATATAGTTCTAGAAAAAGTTATGTAAGTATACAAAATGTATACAAGATTTATTAATATGTATTTGTATGATATGTACAAAGACTTCTAGAATACCAGATTCCACCATGTTTTTCCTTTTGGTGATGGACTGATGGATATTCATCTTGTGTATTCTGTGAAATCAATCTGAGCTAGAGGTTATACTCTAAAGTAAGGGAAGGAACTCCTAAGTGCAGAGGTAACAGAGCAGGAGAGGAACAGGAGTGGAAGCTCTTAGAGCAGAAGAGAGAGCAGGAATGGTGATGAAACAGGAGAGTCAGGGAGACCCATGGTTTTAAAACAGTGTTTGGACATGTAAGCACTGAACAGAAATGTCAGGTTTTTTAAGACATTCTGAATTACTTTAGGAGATAATCAAAGTCTCACGATCAGAATACCCTCCTGTTTAATTGTCTTCTACTAACGGACTCTCATAAAAGAGGCCAAAGTACTGTTCTCATCAAAATGGCACAATAAGTTGATGTTCATAAGCCAAAGGATACTTTTAGTAATCAGATCTGAACTTATGATTTTGAAAGCATGTCACATAACTGTTGCAATGTAACATTGGGATTGAAGTTGTTTTGTAACCAGTTGGCTTAGAGTACAGCTAGGATACATTCACATCTTCCTGAAAAATACTTATAGAAATACTTCAAAACTGCTACAGAATCACAGAATTGCCTAGATTGGAAAACACCTTTAAGATCATCAAGTCCAATCAGTAACCTAACTGACAAGTCCTTGACTACACCATATCCAAACCCTTAAGCACTAGACCATATCCTTAAGCACTACACCTACGTATCCACTAAAGAATAGATTTTCTGGCTATAGCCAGCCATTCGCTCTCTGTTACCATCTGGTATATGTGTTAGTGTTGCTAATGACTTGGTTGAGATTAAAATCAATGATTTCAGGAAGAAAGGCAAGGAAGCTTATCCTGTAATAGCTCCCAAAGCCAACCACCTTCTAAGCCTACTGGACTTGTTGTTTACAAACAGAGAAGGTCTGCTGGATGATGTGGTTGTTGGAGGCCATCTTGGGCTTAGCAATCATGAAAGTAAGGAGAGGGGTCAACAAAACTATTACCATGGACTTCCAAAGGGCAGACTTCAACCTGTTTAGAACACTGGTTGAGAAAGTCCCTTGGGGTACAGTTCTAGAGGGCAAGGGGGTCCAGGAAGGATGGACTTTTTTCAAGAAGGAGCTCTTAAAGGCACAGGAGCAGGCTGTCCCCCTGTGTTGTAAGAAAAACGACCAGCCTGGCTGAACAGGGAGCTTTTGCTGGGACTTAGGAGAAAGAGAGTCTACCACCTTTGGAAGAAGGGGCAGGCTACTCAAGAAGAGTATAGGGATTTAGTTAGGTCGTGTAGAAAGAACATTAGAGGGGCAAAAGCTCAGCTAGAACTCAGCTTGGTCACCGCTGTAAGAGATAATAGAAAGTGTTTTTACAAATATATAAACAACAAAAAAAGAACCACCCTTTATTGGATGCGAGGGGGAACACTGTTACCAAGGATGAGGAAAAGGCTGAGGTACTTAATGCCTTCTTTAATTGTCAGACCATGTTTTTCAGTCCCTTGAGCTAGAAGATAGGGATGGAGATCAGAATAATCCTCTCACAATCCAGGAGATAGTAGTGAAAGACCTGCTAAGCCAACTGGACACCCATAAGTCTATGGGGCCAGATGGGATCCACCCGAGGGTGCTGAGGGAGCTGGCAGAGGAACTTGACAAGCCTCTCTCCATCATTTATCAGCAATCCTGGTCAACTGAGGAAGTGTTGGATGACTGGAGACTTGCCAATGTGACACCCATCTACAAGAAGGGCAGGAAGAAGGATCTGGGGAGCTACAGGCCTGTCAGCCTGACCTCAGTTCCAGGGAAGAATATAGAACAGTTCATCTTGGGGGGTGATCACACATCAAGTGCAGGACAATGTATCAGCAGGATCAGGCCCAGCCAACATGGCATCATTCAGATAAATGACTGGTTCAGAATATGGAGAAAATTATGTGAAGATCCTATACCCTCTAAGTTTTCATTTAAACCCCTTCCTCATCTCACAATTTTTAAATGGCATATTAATGATTCCAGTTTGATGATTTAGCATTTCAGCCTCTAATATGCCGATAGATTCAGTTCTGCTTTCTAAGTAACCTTGTAACTGCAGCACTGTAATAACTGTAACTATAATAAGGCCTCTTTTGCTTGGAGTACTGACGATCATTTAGATTAGTCCAATTGACTGGTTAATATCATACCCTCATTACGCTTTCTGAAATGCTTTAAGCTGTGGATAATTGCTTCTCATTCTGGAAAAGAATGAAAGTTTCTTTCACAACTTACTGTTTTGGTGGTAGAGACTGTATTTGATTTAAATTTATATGGGAGTGTCTAACAAATACATCAAAGGACTCAGAATGGTGGTGCTGCTGCTGGTTTAGTCATGTTTTTTAAGGATTTATTACAACTTCAATGGGAACATCTGTTGGTTAGGTCTACTTCCATGGGCAAAACCAAACCTCAAGGGCTTGAAAAACAGTATAAAAATACCTCAACACAGTGGGTTTTTTTCCACAAACACAAAAGTAAAAACATCTTTAATTTGTGTCAAACCTTCCCTCAAAGAAAAGTCTTAGGGGAATTCCACTGAACTCTTTTTTTTTCTTCTTGACCTTTGAATATAAACCAAATTTTACAGGCACCACATCCAACCTTCTTTGCTTTGTTCTCTTTGTTTTTGAACAAATTAGTTCTCCCCAACTCCTAAGGTTGCATGTCTTTAATCACTAGTAACTGACCACTGGTGAGTTTCTTTAAAGACTCTGGGCCTCGGGTGTCACTGTTAAGTCCTCTACTGCCATCCCCTCTCTGTATTCCTGCATGCTACATTTTTGTTCTAGGGTCATAGATCATTCTACACAGAATAATGACTTGTTAATACATGTTAGGCATAGAGTCATAGAACAATTGAGGTTAGAAGGGACCTCTGGAGGGCATCTGATCCAACTCCTGTGCTCAAGCAGAGTCACCTACAGCAGATTACCACATACCTACAGCACATTAATCACACACTCAAAAGATACATATAAACCCATTTTAACAACAAGCCACAAAACTCAAAGCTAAAGCTGAAACCAGTTTATACTGCCATGGTATGTCCATATTGTTCATAGTAGCCATACTTCAGTTAAGGGTTGGATTTCCTCAAGACAAACAGTGTGAGCCAGGTACAATCATGCTGTAGGCCTTTGCCCTGGCTCACGTAAGTTGTGTGTGCAACCATCTTTCAGAGAATAGTGTTGACCTTCTTTAATTTTCTCTAACAGAATTACACAAACTTATAGAGATTTCATTTAAGGAATATAATGTCCAATTATCTGTACCAGTAACTGTCTCAGGTCTTCAACAGCACATGACTTTCTCATTCTGTTATTTGAGATTATTTATGATGTTTGCATTGCTTCTGGAGTCACACCATGCTGTCTGCAAGTGAACTCTCATTTACAAAGTAAAAACAAATGACTGTGTTGGCTGATAAAAACATAAATGTGAAAAACAATTGATTAATCACTAGTTGTATACTCTACATTCAAAAAGAAGGCACCACAGGCTTTGGCAGAAAGCATCTACATACCAGCCATGTGAACAGAACTCTCTGTGGAGCTGAAAGGCTGTGCATATCTCTATAAAACATTTTTCCTAGGGGCCTGTGATTACGTGCACAGGAAGAACTGGTGCACTGGCATAATGCAGACTCCTAGGATTAGCAGGTCACATCACGGAGACAGAGACAGGCTGCAGCAGGAATGATTTTTCAGTCTTGGGCCAGACCAGTGCCAGATAGGAGTATCAGTGACAGGTATGCACTGATCTGCATTGTAATATATGCCACACATCAGGTTTTATATTCCCAGCCCAACAATACAAACCATCACTGGCTCCTCAGTTTGGCTCTAAGCTCTTTGAGCATCTCCATACAAAAAGAGTATAAAAGCCTAATCTCAAGATGACAAACTGCAAGGCTCACTAAGATACCTGCATACAGAACTGCAAACTTTATTATTTATCTGAGAGCACCCTCTTCTAGATTGGATTTAGGCACATTTACAAATGACTCTGTGCAAGTAAAGACTTCACTCTCCCTCCCCTACAGTGGACTTCTCTTGTGGATATCCTTAGACAAACCAATATCACACATGGAGGATGATTATTTATTTCTAACACTATAGCTTGCATAGAACGCCAGTGTATCCTGATGTCAACTTTTCAAAAAGGAGAGTGGGTGTCTTTACTCACATAAAAAAGCCTCCATTTTTAAAAAGTTATATTTTAACAAGAAAAAAAAAAGTTTTTAGAAAAGTGCTAAGCAGCATCTAGCCACATGTCTTTTGGTGCTCTTACTATACATCAGATTTGACTAGTTTTCTATGGTATTAAAGGAAATATTTTTGACTGGAAATCCTCTTCTAGTCAGTCCCTGAGTGGTCAGGCAGCATTTCAACTCAGGTGACAGAAGCAGGTTGAGCAAAGCATTGACCAAGTCTGCATTCCACTTTTTGTCTTACAGAGGCACTGTATTGAAGGCAGGATTTAAGTTATGATCAAGCCCACATAGTTTTACATTCTTGAAAATCAAGTATATTTGCAGTGAGCACCACTGGCTCCATTATACATTTGCAGTATTCCGCCCAGAAGATTTGAAGAATGTCCCGCTTCAATGGAAAGAATTTCTTCATAACTGAGAAAAGAATGGCCTATAGGTGTTTTAAGTCTGATACACCTCTAATTTATCTTGATATTACCTCTTACTTTTCTCCTTTCACATTAGGGCTCTACTATACCTGCTAAATATTCATATGCAAATTCATGGCAGAGTATCAGCATAGCAGTATAACTTATCCCTACTAATGCATTTATAAAGGCAAGCAGTACCCTGGGGATGACCTGTGACCTTTCACTAAGAGAATGACAACTAGTTATAATAGGTTTTTATACCCAGCTGACTTAAACTTGTCATTACAAAAAGGATTTTGGCAGTTGTTAAAAATTTCTTATCATTTTCATGAAATATAATGAATGAATTATTATTCCACTTAAAAAAAGAAAAGGTTACCCTATTCTCACATGATGCCTCAATCCTTTCAGTGTGGTATAAAATATAGCTGCCTGTTTGTGCTTGATAGAAACCAATTTAACAGGTAAGGAACTCTAAAGCTCTTCTATTCAACCCCAAATTTCTTTTTCAAACTTCCATTTCTTTTATGTGTCCTGAGATCAGGTACAAAAAGTGATGGATTTTTGATGTTGTAGGGTTCTTTGGTAATCAACAGTGTCTCAAAGATGTGTCTCTTCATGGCAAAATGCACAGAAGACAAGCTCACTGTAAATCTCTCATATTCCCAGCACAATCAGATGAATGCACTGACAATTATTACATTCAATTTTCATTCACATATCTTTTTGCTGTCCTTACAGCTCAGTCTCAATGCTTAATATGTAGTTTATGGTGACTATCTTTTTCTTAACAAGAAGGCAACAGAAAGTAAGGATTTTTTTATTTTTTTTTTTTTTGGTTATGGCTTTCATTTACTGCCCGTTACATAAAAATTGTCTCAAGGGTTTCTTTCCTATAACCATTGTTTAATAAGTACGTAAATATTTAAACATACTTCTTTTGTAGGAACTATGCTGTAGCCAAATTGCCTTGCAACAGGAAATTTCTACAAATAAACATAATTAAGTTACAAAGCCATGAACAATAAAGTATTAATGAATATTAAATAAAGATGACCTATTTAACAAGATGTTTACTTTATGCCTGTTTCAGAAAGGCTCACATTCTTTGTCTGCTCCCAGCCTGCAGAATGGTAAGGATACTAATGAAATCAAGAATATAATAGAGTCCCAGAATGGTTTGGACTGGAAGGAACCTTAAAGTTCCAACACCCCTGAAATGGGCAGGATTACCTTCCACTAAACAGGTTGCTCAAAACCCCATCCAACATGGCCATGAACTCTTCCAGGTATGCAGCATCCACAGCTTCTCTGGGCAACCTGTTCCTGTGTCTTACTACCATCACAATACAGAATTTCTTCCTATTACCTAATCTAAAACTCCTCTCTTTCAGTCTGAAGTCATTACTTCTCATACTATCACTACATGCCCTTGTAAAAAGTCCCTCTCAGGCTTTCTTGTAGGCACTCTACAGATACTGGAAAGCTGCTAGAAATTCTCCTTGAAGCCTTCTCTTTCCCAGGTGGAACACGCCCAACTTTCTCAGCCTGTCTTCATAAGGGAGGTGCTCTTGCCCTCTGACCATTATCATGGTCCTTCTCTGGACACACTCCAAGAGGTCCATGTCATTCTTATGTTGGAAGCCCCAGAGGTGAACACAGTACTCCAGGTAGGGTATCATGAGAATGGATGGGGAAAATCACCTCCCTTGATGCAGTCAAGGATGTGATTGGCTGCAAACTCACACTGATGAGTCATATTCAGTTTTTCATCCCCCAGTACTCCCAAGTCCTTCTCCACAAGGCTGCTGTCAACACACTCACCATCCAGCTTGTATCTGTGCTTGAGATTGCCCTGTCCCAAGTGCAGGACCTTGCACCTGGCCTTGTTGAACTTCATGACATTTGGATGGGCTCACCTTTCAAGCCTGTCCAGGTCCCTCTGGGCAATATCCCTTCCCTCCAGTGTGTTGACTGCACCACACAGCTTGGTGTCATCTGCAAACTTGCTAAGGGTGCACTTGATCCCACTGTCTGTGTTGCTGGCAAAGATGGTAAACAGCACTGGTCCCAGTATCAACCCCTGAGGAATGCAATATTTTTACTGCTGCCAGAGTAATAGACTCTTTGTGTCTAGTACTTAAATAAAATATGATGCAATCCTCATGAAAAGATTACTAGCCTCTACAATTAAGATAAATATTAAGAGCATGTTACATGAAAATATTCAGAATGTTTGTTTTAAAATCACAAAACTCAGAAGAGAGAAGAATGGGCTGAATCTTCAATTATATAGTTATATTAATTACATGACTGATCTTTTGAGAATTTTGGTCTTCATAATTGATGGATAAATGAATGGGACTGTACAAAATCTCTGCAGTGGAGTGGAAAAAAAAAAGTTTCTCTGAATAAGCAACTAAAGCAATTTTATAACTAACGTCTTGCGAGACTAATACCTTCTTTGGAATGATTAAGATGTATGGCAGAAGAGCAGATAGCTGTTTGCCAGATGAATCTATTTCTGTTTGCTAAATCCAGCTCTTGCAGAGAATGCTTGTTACATTCTCTCCTTGGTCAGTAAAGGTAGTCAAACAAAGTGGAAGAGAGAAGAGAAGGAGAAACAGATACAGTTTATTCACCTAGAGGGAGAGACAAATGCACCTGGATGATTTATAGTATGGCAACATGGTCTTTTAAGTTAAAAGCTTTTTTTTGGCAGAGGCAGAGTTTGATATCCCAACATGGTGACACACAACCCAAGAATCCTACAATGGGAAACAAAACAGTAAGTAGGAGATACCAAACATGCAAACTGAGGCAAGTGCAAGAGCTGACATCCATGATGTTACAGGTCCTGCCTGGAGAATGCAGTCTTTTCTCCCTATCTGGCTGGTAGAAACTTGGCCACTATGAATACACATGGGAATACAAGAATTGCAAGATTGATAGGAGCACTGCAAAGACGCAGAGTAATTATTTAGAGAAAGTTGCTAGACAGGAAATCACACAGAAAAAGGAGCACCAAGGGACAGAACCCAGCATTTCTTTTCCCTCATTCAGTGAGGCCATAACACCAGGATCCCCAAGGTCCCTGTCTCACCAATCCCAAGACTCATTTATCCTTTTATCTTTATGTTAGTCTGAAAGGATAAAAACAGGGAATGAATTGTGTCTCTCCACTGTGATTCCCATCCTGGGACATCAAAAGCAGTCTGTAATGTAAGGGTTAAGGATTTGATGGGGTCAGAGGTGGAATGGGCAGATATGAATCTTTACAAGCTACACTGAAGCTAAAAGTATGACTTTCTATGTCATTTGTAAGTAGTCTGCTATTGGCTGTCCTATAGCATACATATGTCTCCAGCTACACACAGAGAGTGTCAGATAACTGCTCCCAACTCCACAACTCAGGCAACTAAACTTCTCATTACTTCTGGGTTGATTAGGACCCTGGTGTGCCACACGCATCAGATTTGTCCTAATGACTACACTGTTTTACTGCAAACATAGCAATTCTTTACTTTGTCAGCCTGAAAATTAACTGTTATATTTCCAAAATTTCTGGAAATTTCACTTTCTGTCTCAGTTCCTTTTTTATTTTTTATTTTTAATTAGTATTCATGTCTCAGAGGCAGAGATTTTCATTCTAGAAAAAAAACTAATTGTCCAAACAGGGTGGAATTGGATTTTCTTCCTTAGATTCTTTCACATCTTATCTTGACATTTAGTCCAGAAATATGTCATAAGAGCTAAAATAGGACATTGAGGTAAGAATATGGAAAGTCTTTCAAAGCTCCTCAGATCTACAATTGTAACTGCATTGTTGACTTTGGTAACTCAGTTAATGTGTGTGCCTCCACTTTCCTTCACTGTAGATAAAAGTTATAAGCTTATCTGTATTGTGAAACTGCTGTGTGTGAAGACTTCCAATACCTGATTATAAATTGCTTTTGGGGAGAGAAAAAAAAGAAAACGTGGATCTTAGAGCTAGTGCCAGAAATTATTATTATCATTAATAACAATGAAATGTGCTATGATGTTAAAGCAGTCATTTTTTTTTTCCCTTGTTGGATTAAGAAACCTTCCTGTATTCTTTGTGTAATCGGAGATATAGAAAGCATTTGGGGATCCTTAAGGATGAAAGGAACAAATAAAAAATGTGACATGAATCATCACAATGTTAATCACAGCATTAAATATTTAGTAACAGAGCATCTATAATTGAGTGGGGGAAAAAAATTACTTTATATTACACTCCAAGCTCAGATTTGCTGCATGCTGTGAACTGGGTAGAAGAAGCTGAGCAGGCAAAGCCAGCAGAGGTATTCTAAGAGCTCTGGCTTTCTCTTCATTGATTACTATCCCTGACAATGTCATCAGGCACTCGGTGATTTACAACATACTGGTAATAAAACAGAGGTTTGTTAGTAGAGAGAAAGCGAGCTATTTTTTCCTCTTCAGCCCTACAGTTCATTCCATGGTTAAGGCAACACCATGGTGACAATCAGCATGCAGCAGAATATAATGAAAGTGATAAACTGTGGGCAGATTATGCTGACAGAAAGACGCCTTCTTTCCTTGCACTGTAAGTGATAGTCTGTCAAACAAACATAAGCCAATGTTTTTGAGCTCTGTCTAACAACACAAACAATCCAGTCCAAAAGCCTGAAAATCTCTGATGTTCAACTAAGGGAAAGTTGCAATGGAATTATAATGAGAGACAATACATTTCTACAGCTCTGCTGAAGACGACAGACATATCTGCTCCATAAAGTTATTAAATAAGCTGAAAATCCCAAAGGCCAGTATGCAACATCATTGAACTAAAAGTTCATAGTTGTTGTTCTTGCCTATTTGCTTGTTTGCGGCAGAGACTGGAAATTTAATAGGCTTTTTGAAAAGTCCTAAAGTCTTCTATAGTGGTAAAAACATCCACAATACATTTGGTATTACTTTTCTTCACCAAACTGGGACAGTTATTAAAGATTTTAGTAACAATGTGAGTGTGCAAAAGGTACACAC
The DNA here is from genome assembly GCA_027560015.1 of Chloroceryle amazona. NCBI lineage: Eukaryota > Metazoa > Chordata > Aves > Coraciiformes > Cerylidae > Chloroceryle > Chloroceryle amazona. Next base: position 169,177 of record JANHFX010108731.1, read on the forward strand.
TTATAATTAAAACCTAAAAGGGCATGCAGGAAGAAAAATTTTAATTACAGAAGAGTAGTCTCCAGAACATGTATAAAAGGGAGCAAAAAGAATATGGTGGTGTGTGCCCAGCACAGACAGAAATCTTTAAAGGTAAAATACACATTTTATACTATGCCAGAAAGTCAACAAGTCCTAAAATAGAGAAAACTAAAACCACCCTGCTGCATATCATCACACGTTAGTGATGTGGAAACGTGAAACTACAGGAACAGACAGCTTAGTACCTAGACACCCCCTCTGCCCTTTGGGTAATCTTAACACTGAAATCCTCCTTGAAGATAAAGTATAAAAGACATTTTTTTGGTGTCTCCATTAGTAATAATGCTAGAATCTATGCAGTTTAAGTACCAGTACTTTGGGAACTTGCCAGATTTTACCCAAATATTCTGGTATTATAATCAGTAATGTTAGAACAGAAATATCAGAAAACAAGGCTTCTTCAGCTCAGGAAGTTTTGTTATAAATTATTTTGATTGTTTTCCCTGCTTTATTATTTCTGCTGGTTTTGTTTTGTGTTTTTTGTTTTGTTTTGTTTTGTTTGTGGGTTGTTTGTTTTCCGTGGTTTTGTTGTTTGGTTTAGTTTGTGGTTTAGTTTGTGGTTTTTGGTTTGTTTTTTTTTTGCGGGGAGATGGGTGTTGTTTGTTCTGTTTGAGGTTTTTTTAATCTATATTAAGAAACAGGAAGTATTACTTTTGTAATATAAACCAAACCAGAAGTTTTTACTCTAATGATTTATTTTCCAATTCTGCCTGAAAGTCAAGGTAAGGCAAGGCAAGGCAAATTGACTCATTTACTAAACCCCCACAGAAAGAAAAATAATAATAATAAAAAAGGGTTTTAAAGGCTTTTCTCATATAGACACAATCTTACAGTCACCATGACTTCAGATGGGTCCGACTAAGATACTTGAGATTTGCTACTTAGTCAAGAAATGACAACATTTTTGCATCTAGCAGGAGAATTCATTCTTACCAACTGAAACAAAATCTAAACCTTTCAGAAAGAATGATACTTCCAAGTGATGGATTATGGATTACATCCCAAAAAAATTTATTGAGGAAAATAAATCAACAGGTTCATAAATTCATCTCTTAAAAGATCTTGGTACAAAAAGCTTTGGAGTTCAACTTGCATTAAAAGACCTTCACTCATTAAAAATCTATTTCATTTATATTCTTGTGATGAAGTTTGTACTTCTTTTTACTTGGTATGAATAATGTTATTTGTAGACAGCATAATGTGGATGAAGTCCTTAACTATTCAAAGCTTTGCTTTCAAGTGCTATTGTAAATACTATTATACGGATACATCAGAAGGCTATATTTTGCAAACAGATGCAAGAGAGAACTGCCTGCACACCAGCACAATTGAATCAGAGCCAGCTTTAATCTGGAACTGCATAGCTATGGGTAGTGCTATACTGATTCTGCACTATTAAAGCCCTTCTGAAAAGTGGTGTGTATTGACTTGATGGGGATAAAATGCCCTGGGGCCTTAAGGTGGTTCACATTCTGATTTCTCAGTGAAAACTTCAGGAAAGAACAGGATAAGCTCATGTCTTCTGGAAAATTCCGGTGCAGATAAGCATGAAGCAGTTAGTGTCTTCTTACTTTACAAATTCAAAAGGCTTGAAAAAATTAGTACTTTTGTCATATAATTTCCTTAGGTGCCTCTTCTGAAGGCATTCTTTTGTAAAATGGCATTGCTGTTGAAAACTTAAGTACCAGAGCAAGCCAGCACGGGAGTTTTTTTGGTGTACGTTTCTTGTTCTCACACTTTTGAAATTTGATGACATAGGTTAGTCCACTGCAAATAGTGAAAATCCAAAATCAGGGTAAGTCCTTTGTTAGTTCCTCTATTCGGGGTTTATTTTTATTATCACTGCCAAATGACAGATTTCTTTTTTTCTCAAATTATTCTAGATGACATAATTTCACAGCAATTATTAGAGTTACATCTAAGCTGGTATATAAAATAGTTGTTGGACCATTCTCTGTCACAGCAGAGTGCTGGCACAACATAGCTTGTTGCCATAAAGTTAAACTTCCTGAGCTCTAAACCAGCATGATCCCATGTGATTTGTTCACTGGAAGTGGTCCTTACCCATACTTGCCTGGTATCATTGCAAGAGACCATGGTACAGACTTGACACTGTAGATGCCAAGACACGAAAACAAACATGGATGTCCCAGCCCTCTGGCTTACTAGTTAGGAAATATAATTCTTTAAAAGTACTGGTTTTGGCTAAGTTCAGAGTCACTGCATTTATCTCTTTTAAAGCAGACTTTCATGTCACCTGCAGAATGCCTGCTGAGAAGTTCATTATCTAGCAAATTCTGCAGGCATTGTCTGCAGATTTCATTGTTGTTGTTACAATGCTTATGTGATTGCACAGGAAACAGAAAGAAACTGAGTAATCAGTGTCTCCACCAAAAACTAGTCATTTGGTCTTCTAAAGGGATTATGAGATACATTCATGGAAATTAACACCAATTTATTGTTTTGACAGTTTTTATATTCGTAAGCTATTTTTCTTGTTTTCAAAAAAAAAAAAGCTTCTGTTTTGCCCATACCAGATCCCCATCTGCCCCAACGATAATCATGAGAATATTCACTAGTGTGCAGCAAAAAAATAATCTGACGTTGTTTACTGAACAGAGAGTTTCACTTTTTCCCATTTGTTTGTTGAATACTTAATAACTGAAAATAGTTGTGATAAAAATGTATATAGAATTTATGCTTATGAATGTCAAGGAACACTAAGACGAGGTAATTTATATTACCTTTACCAGAGCTTGAGGTTCTCAAACTGTTCAGAAAATATCATCAGTTTTAAAAGATATATGACTAACTATAAGTTTGATTGCCAAGTCATTGTCTAGGTTTTTCTTCCCAAGAGTAGCTGCAGCTTTATCTGTGCATTCCAGATTCCACACAATTTGATAAGCAGTATATGCAAACCAAAGTATATAAATCTGAATCCTTAAAAATAAAACCCAAGCATGACCACACCACATTGCAACATATTTTCTTATAAAATCTTAATACCCTTAATAATTTTTTTCTCAGAAGTGTCATGAGCAACAAACTACAATGGCTATCATATTTCTTTTGGAGATTTAATAGTTGCAAATCCATCTTTACCTAACATAAGATAAAAATTATAGTAACACATTCTTTGCCTCATGAATACTCACATCAAAGAAGTTTCTTTAAAAAAAAAAAAGTGTTTTTTAACAAACAATGAAACCTCTAAGATAAAGAAACAGTAAGAAAAAGAGAGGAAATAAGCTGAAAGCTTTTGTCTCTGGGTAATCAAAATCAAATGCTATTTTCCATAGTAATATAAAAGTCTGCATTAATCAATAGCCTAGTCCAATTACTTTTCACCTCTCATCTACTGTCTGCTTCAGACATTTTTAATCACTGAACACCCTCTTTTTAATGATGCAAGTATAGAAAGTAATAGCTGAATTTGCATTACTACCAGACATCCAGCTAAGGATAGACGGAAAAAAGAAATAGAAAACCTAGCAAAAGGGCATTTGGAATTGCATTATTTCACTGTTCCCTCCAGCTGGGACTGAAAGTAAGCTACCCACTGGCAAGCAAACGTATTTTATACTTGCTCTCCCACTTTATTTCTTACTGAAGAACATCTTCTAGCTCTCTTGAATTGGTCATTAATATGAGTAAAAATATATAATTGGATATTGATTTGGGAAATTACATGACCTCACTAGGCATTTGCAATTAGGTAAACGCCATATGTTTGCAGTAATACTGTATTTTCTACATAGACAATTTTATTTTTCCCTGAACTAGGAATGTAGAGAGAATCACAATCTTTGTGCTTATACTTTGCATGTATTTTTGTTTTTCAGAATTTACAAAAAGGGAGACTATTTTTCTCATTTAGACTAATTCTTACACCGTTCTACATTGAAATCTTCATGGTAGTTTCAACTCTGAGCTGCATTATGTCTGTAAGCTAGCCAACAGAAGTCTGTTATTCTTATAATGATTTGAAGCTTCCTGCAAAAAGACATGCCTGTGATCAAGTCCCCAGGAACCTGTATGGCCCCTCTTGTTGTGGAGATTAGGCAGGAATTGGAGGAATGCTCAGGCTGTAACTTCACAGTGCTGCAATTACACTGTCTGATTACAATTCCCATCTATATTCACTCCTAAAAGATAAGAGGAACTGACTTTTGGTCAAGAGATATAAAAACAGAATGTAACTTACACGCTGCTCACATCACATCTTCAGCAGGAATATAATAGAAACATTGGCATATTCTGTTTTTCAATACTAGCTGAAAGCTATATTGCCCACGTACAATTCTTTTATTGTACAGCCAGTATATTTTTTAAAATGTATTACTGCATTACTATATATAAACCAGTATTGTATACATGTTATTTTGTAGGCTGACATAAAGGACAACATTCAGATAAAGCAAGTGTGACAAGTTTGCAGAACTTGGATATGTAAGGGAAAACTGACATGTAGAATATTCTTAAAATAAGCAAGAGTGGTCTAGATTTGAAAATAACCTTGGAAATACGGGGCATATTAACATATCAGACAGATCTCATTCTAGTCAAGGCAGCAATTGTATCATAAGGTTTTCATTACATTTTTTCTGCACTTTTTGGAGGCTAAGTCAAGAAAGAAGAGACTGATATTTTGTATAAAGCCACTAAATATATATATATCCTGCTGTTTTGCAGGATTTCAGAGAATATGACATAAAAATGCCATGAAAACAGTGTCAGATTATGCATTTTGACTATCCAAATGTCTTTGACAGGCAAAGAAAAAGGAAATTATTCAAGTTTTCCATTATTATTCTGCACAATAAATACCTACTAGAGTCAATTTAGCAGACCTAGGCTTCAGAATAAAACCCAAGAATGCCTGACACCGTTATAGCCAAACAATGTTTAGGATTAATACCTTCTTTAACAGTGTGCATGGCAGAAGAGCAGAATAGCATTTATAACATGGAGACTAATTTTTCAGAGGCCACTCACTTCTTTCCAGTTTTCCCCATACTTCTGCACTATGAATCATTAAGTTCAAGTCTATGTTCCTCATATTCTTTGGAGAAATAGTCTCAAGCTGTCTGGGAAAATCTTTTGTACACTATATTTTCAGAAAGGTTACCTTTCACTGCCCATAATGTTAAAAGCTCTTGCTTCTGCAAAACAGAAATAGATCAAGAGATTCCTAAAAACATTAATTATTTATTTTGTTCCACACAGTAAGCACTGGGTGAAAAAAAAATAAAATATTATGATTATGGTGATGTCCCCCAAGGCTACTCTCCCTTTCATATGTATCTTCATGAAACCAGTCAGCAGTATAGACAGTGGTACCAATAACAGTTTTATTAGATGATAGGAATCCCTTCTCACAAGGACCATTAAAATCATGCTTTACCATGTTGCTTCCTTACAGTAATTAGGGCACTCCCTTGCAGGAAGGAGATTGTAATGAACATGTGATTAATTTCCCTGAAGTTTAGAAACTGATTTTCTTTGTAGTATGAAAGTATTCAAAAAATGTAAATAGAAACACACACTAGCTACTTGCCATCTAAATGGCAGATTGAAGTTCCTGAAGTGGTTCTCTGATATATATGAATACTCTACACTGCATATCTACCACCACCTTATGACACTGAAAGCAAAATTTCTCTTGAGTTTTCCAATATCCTCTGAAATCGGAGGCAAGGTTTCCACTGACTAGAGTGGACCTTGGCTTGGACAGAATATGACAATGTACAGAGGTTAAATGTTATTATTTAAATATTATTTAACAGATGTGCCAACATGGTAGCAGGTATTTATAATTGTTTTACTTCTTGTTTCCTTGTCCTCAGCCATCTTTTCAGTTTTTCACAGACTCAACTCACAACCTCAATATGGAACTTTGTCAGAAACACATTATAAAGGAGAGATAGCTTTGCCATTTCATTAAAGAATTTGCATTAGGGTTCAGAAATAGTTTTATCTGAATCCTCTTTTAATCATCAGGCTTTCACGGTCTCCCTTCATAACCTCTGATTTCTGGGTTGAGGTTAAAATAATTTCCTTTGCAGGAAATCCTGACACCTGAAGCCCTTGTCATGACATTAGTCTAGTCACTGAACTCTTATGATGAATTTATAGAAAAAGAATTTTCTTTTCCAAAAAGTGTGCAGTTTTTGTGGTATTTTTTCTAAAAGAATATTCAGAATACATTTACATATTTCTGATTAAATATATTACTTTGTACCTCATTCCTTGAGGGCTTTAAATAACATTTCCTTCTTAATTATTTTTTTTTTCATATTTCAGTTCCTTTCGATTGGTATCTGACCGTCCCAAGGTAATAAGGTCATTCAAACTATGAAATGTCTATCTTTTTGTTTCCAAGGTTCTACTCTTCCCCTAACGGGCCATTTCTTCCCTAGCAGGAATATTTCTGTGAGCAATATATTTCCAGTCAAAGTGTCTTAGGAATCCTTCAGTGTTAAGTGGGACAATCGGATTTTACTATTCTTTCTATTTGATTAACTTAGTCTATAAAGATGCCTTTATACTCACAGTTTTTCCATTAGACTACAACTTTTGTGCAAATAGAAAAGTCATATAGATGGAGTAGGGGCTGAGTCCGACTAGCAATAAAGCTTTTTGAATGCTGATCCTGGTCTACCCACGCTCTAAGATTGCTATATGCAAACCAGCTTCTCCCTCCAGGCGTTGTAGCTGCAGTTATGCCACTTTGCATAAGGTAATTAGATATGCTCACATCTGTCTACTAATGACCATACAAATGTACTTCTAGATGTTAAAGGATATAAAGACACCTTTTTCCTGTGAAATTCTAATTGTTGCTCCGTTCTTTCAGATTCAGCTAGCATCTGCAGTGTCACCCTGGCGGAGGGGGGAGATGTGCTCTCCCTCGATATGCTGACCCCATTCCAAGTTTAATTTCTCCTACCTTTTTACACTACACAAAGAAGTCTAGGACACCTCAAGTTATAACATACAACAGTAGTATAAAGGTGTCTAAGATGAACACAAAACAAAAAAGCAGGACTGCTGTAGCAGCAAAGTGCTGTGCCCAAGATAATAAGCCTAGTCTTCTGTGAAGGCAAACACAGAGTTTACTTTCAAAATCCATGTGTACATTGCTAAAGAGAACCTGGGAATACTGGTGTATGAAAAGCTGGATATGACCCAGCAATGTGTGCTCACAGCCCAGAAGGCCAGCCATATCCTGAGCTGCATCAAAAGAAGCGTGGCCAATAGGTTGAGGGAGGTGATTCTCCCCCTCTACTCCACTCTGATGAGACCTCATCTGTAGTACCTTGTCAGCTCTGAGGCCCCCAACATAATAATGGCATGAACCTACAGGAGTAGATCCAGAGAAGGGCTACAAAAATGATTAGAGGGCTGGAACACCTCTTCTATGCGGTAAGGCTGAGACAATTGGAGTTGTTTGTCCTGCTGAAGGGAAGGCTCCAAAGAGAACTTATGGCAGCCTTTCAATGCTTAAAGGAGGCCTATCAGAAAGATGGAGATAGTCTTTTTAGCAGGACCTTTGGTGACAGGAAAAGAGGTAATGTTTTTTAAGTATAATAGGGTAGATTTAAACTAGTTACAGGGAAGAAAATTTTTACAGTGAGGATGGTGAAACACTGGCACAGGTTGCCCAGAGAGGTGGTAGATGCCCCATCCCTGGAAACATTCAAGGTCAGATTGGTTGGGGCTCTGAGCAATGTCACCTAGTTAAAGATGTCCCTGCTTATTGCATGAGGATTGGACTAGATGACCTTTAAAGGTCCCTTCAAACCCAAACCATTCTATGATTCTATACTTTCTTATTATATTGTATATATTGCCTGCTATTACTGAGTATCTCTTTCACTGATGGTAATAGTAATAGAGATATAACATATATAAATGTTAATAAGAGAATGGTCTTTACTTCCCAGTTCCATGCTAGTGTTTAGAATAGTATTACACACATTGACATTTCAACATTTTACATCAAATTTATATGTTGAGGGGGTGTTTACTCCAAAATGATAATAATTTTAGTATATTTTTTAATATTAAAACTAATCCTATAGAGAAAAAAATATTTATGAAAGGTAGTCTTTTTATAGATCAAATATTAACAAAACATTAAGACAAAGATGGCTGATCATCTCCAAAACAGTATCTTCAGAAGCTGCAGTTGATAACTTGTGCACCTCTAATTATAATTGCTTCCTCAGACACCATAAAGAGCAATATAAATAGTCCAGAAAATATCTCACAAATGAACAACAACAAAAGACAAGTGGAACAATCAAAGATAAAACCCCAAAAGACTACGATTTTCTTTTCCTTTTACTTTCTTGGGTTTTCTCAGAATAAATCTCTTTCTTGGAATGAAGAAATATGTTTTGAGAAAATGCACACACATTCTATGAAATGAAGGCCAATATGTGTGTGTCTGTGTTTGTGCACTAAATGAAGAACAAGAGAAAGTTAGAAATTATCCTGAAAACAGATTAGAACCTTCTGTTTGCAGCAAATTAAATGAAACTAATAAATATGCAGATGAGAGTATTATTATGTAATTTGCATAGTGTCAATATTCTGTTTGGTGGAGAACCACTTCAACATTTTCAGTTAAAAATTACAGTTTTGTAAGTATCAGAGATTTTAAGAAGGAATTTCTGGACAGAATATGCAATGTTGGGAAAATAAGTCTTTGTCACATCCCATCCTACAACCACCTTACCAACAAATATAATCACAACCTATAATACTATTCAAGAAATGAGTGGAAAGGCTGTACGAGGCACTTACCTTTCCTTTAACTTCATTCGTCACGGAAAATGTCCCGTGGAATGAATCTGTGCAAAAAGACAAACTCTGTCACTTTCTTTCCAGTAAATCCTCCCTTAGACAAACGTTTCTCTTTCCCTCTCTTTGTCACACACGCATGGTAACAAACACACATGATCTCTTTTACACATTTCCACTTGAATGAGATATAGAAATGCTAATAATGGAGCAGATGTTTTAACAGGTTCTCTTTACTTTACTGAAATCCAGTTCACCTAATCACAGTGTCTCTTCAAACATTTTCCTAACAAAATTAGCAATTTTTCACAACCCCATTGGGAGCAGTTCATCTAAGTACTGTCATTATTTTTTTCATAATTTAGCACTGCCAGTTTGTGCTAGGGTAATGAAGGACAGTCTTCATTCACTGCAGGAACAGCTATAAGCAACAGTCTTGTAAAGTTGCATTGTCAGTACTATTCACCTTGAAAACTAAGCAGTGGCACTTTGGATGAGACAGACTTTCTGCATTAAATTGTTAAACTGGTGGAGCTGCCCTTTTTGATTTTCAGTGATGTTCTATGCAAATCCTATTAGCAAATTTCATGTTGCTAATCACTTTGGGAGATCAACAGATCAATGCCTACTGGCCTTTTGATGACAGTTGCTGTGTTAATTAGTAACATGAAACAGGAACACAAAGGGAAGGTTGTTGTCATGTATGCAAAAGTAATGCTTAGAAGAGTCCTTACTGGAAATCACCTGATACATGCACAAATTTTCAGATTCTACAGGAACAAACCAAAGACTGTATCACTTTCAAATTCACTTATTTTCATTCTTCCTACAAATGGTAAGAAGTGTTCATCATTCTCCATTTACATGATGGATAGCATGAACAGAAGTGCAGAAACATCATGCAGATGTGATAGTCTTAAAATGGGAAATAGAATATATCTCAGTCCAGAAAGTGCCTCTAGGATCTTTTCTACAATTAGTATGGTAAAGTGTCCTGACAGGAAAATTTAAAGGAACAGGAGAAGGGTGGAAAGAAAGCACTGTGTATTGAACTCTGCAGATAGAAACCTCTGCAGCATACCCTAGCATGCTGCCCCACATAGCATGGACTTACCCTCCACACAGCTAATGGTGTAGTTGGTGGCAGCTGGCAACATATGTTGGAGAAAAAAAAATGAATAGAGCTGAAGCAATAAAAAGCCATTCATACCTCTTTCTCTAGTCTTATGTAAACTATATGGAGCCTGCCTAGATTTTGTACCCCGGAACAGTGTGTGGAAATCACAAACATTCATCCTCTAAGGCTACCCCTTCTCCTGCTGGCCCTCACAGGGACAGTGGCAAGCATATGGCTCAGACACAAAGAACACGTATTCCTATACAAGATGTGATACCCTGTACTGTATAAATGTTACTATTTTTAATTTAGTTAACACACAAAATATTACACGGACTCAATGCTCCTTTGCATACTACATAACTTTAAACCACATGTGCAACAGGAAACTTGGAATGGGCTCGCTCTGCTTAATTTTCATTCACATTTTCTCCTGGAGGACAGGAAAATTAACTTACTATCCCTCATAGAGGACAAACTGTCAGCAGATGAGTTGGTTTAAAAATGCTCTCAAGACCGGGACTGGAATGTCTTGTGTAGTTTTGTATTGTCCAGACTACTAAAGATTGATTTTACAAGGAAAACCAATGACATTTCAGTAAGGATGTCAATTAACAGTCTGAATTTACTGTGTAAAGTCCTACTTATCAAACTGCCTGCAGGATATTTTTTTTTAGAAGTTGAGGTCACCAAGGACTTTGTGAGCTTTGGATGACGGACAAATGTGGTTATTGAAGGTGGATTTTCATTTGCATAATTAAGCAACAAAGGCAAAAAAAAGTAAGCAAAAGGGGTTAGATTTTTTTTTTTTAATTCAGAAAGCACTCTTTTAATTAACTAATCTGAATAATACAAGTGTTATTGGTCGCTTCATTCCTCTGTGGTAGAGATTTTATTAGAAAGTGTGTGAAGATTGCTATCAATAGCTTTAAAAGGAAATCAGACATTGCTTTTCCAGCAGCAATTAACCCTGAGTAACAGGAAATTTGCCCACATGTTATTCATAAAGGTTCTGACACAGTTTCTAGAAAGAATAATCAACGTTAAGACCTAGAGGTCCTCTGCTGCCACTAATGCTTTCAACTAGCAGATGAGGCCTGAGGGTCATTTGAGTTTTCAGGGAGAAATGCAGGATGGACCAGAGTGATCAGAAAGGTAAGAGTGTAATCAGTATATGATTGAGATTAATGTGGGAAAGATAAACAGCAGGTTTTGCCTCTCAAGAAAACTGTTGACATGCACAGCAGGGATTGGATTTTACTCAAGAATAATAAAGGACAACAGCAAAAAGTAATGACTACTTAGAAAGGGGTTGGGAGGAAGTAATTATTAATTTAATCTAAAAGAAGTATAGCTCTAGCTGGGCAACACCATAAAGTATTAGTAAAAAAGACCATGTGAATTTTAACATAAAATATAAAAATATAGAAAAAAAAGTGTAAATTAGTCTTTCACTTCTGTGTTCTTTCACTTCAGTGTAGAAGCATGATGGCCACAACGCACCATGCAGCTGCTTGCTTACTATTGCCCCCGCCACCCCCAGTGTAATGGGAAGGAGAATCAGGAGAAAAAGGCAAAAACTCATGGTCTGAGATAATAGAGAAGAATCAATAATAAGAGTAAAAGAATATATAAAGCAAGCAATGCACAATGCAACTGTTCACCACCCAGAGCCCAACACTCAGCCCATTCTCAAGACTTCCTACACTGAGCATGACATCACAGTGTATCAAATATCCCCCTGGCTTGTCAGGTTCAGCTGTTTCAGTTGTGTCCCTTCCCAGCTTCTTCTGAAAATTAACCCTATCCCAGCTAAACCCAGCAAGTATATGTGATATATAAATAAGGGGGAAACCAATAGATAATGTCAGAGTTCAATATTATATATTCAGCAAAAAATTCTTATTTAAGTTTAAACGACCTAAAGGAGGGAGGGCTGGTTTAAATTCTGCATGTACACTTCCTGCATATCTTCTCAGGTCATTAGAAGCAAGATTTGCAAAGGTGCCTTAAGACCCTAAACACCATTGCCCTGCAAAGAAATGTAAATCTCTGTTACCTACTTTAATTCTGAAAACGAGAGGGTTTTCCAAGTCTTTGGGAAACTTTATTTCCATTATTTTTTTTTCTTAGCTTTCCATATCATAACACTATCTGACTACACAGAGGTATTTAAAAAGAGTGTATTAATACAGGTATTCTATTTTAAAATGATCAGAAACAGTGAAAAAATATGGATAGGTGGATGGAACACTTAAGGTGACAAACAGAAGTAATTTTCTCTGATTCATAAATGGCACAACTCATACTAAGAAATATATAAAAGTAAACACATATGGAGGAGAAATTTTCTTTTCCAATTGCAATGTTTTTGGTCACAATTGAAAAAATGGAAAAAGAAAATCAATCAACACCCTTGGGGAAGTATTAGATGGGGGGTTTTAATTGCACTGTTGCTAACTGTGGGTTCTGGTTGTACACAGACATTGTGTTTTCTTTTGAACTACATATCCTTCGTTTTTTAAAACAATACTTGTACTAGGATAACAAGCTGAATTTTTATACCTCCTTATTCTGAAGGGATATGAAAGAGTTTCCAACACCTTTGCACTCCCTTCAGTATTCCAGTTACTTTTCAGGCTACAAGGCAGAGATACATGTGTACATTTATGCACACGTGCTCAACCTACCCACAGTTTAATGATAATTTACTGTACAGCAGACTCAAGCTTCAGAGAGATAGGAAAAGCTAGTGAGAGTCCTTGCATGGTATAGTTTAGGCTACTCCCTAGGTTGTGTGTGCATCCTGATCAACATTTCTAATCCCTCACCCAGATATTTGCCTATTTATTAACTGTTCTAAATCACCCACACAATGAATCAAAAAGAAAAAAAATAGTAATTCTGAGTAGGATGTCTTGCTATAAGCATACTAATTGATTAACTAAGTACAATATTACAGCAGCTGTCTTTATTCCATTTCAAAAGCTCTGGCTTTAAAATTTCATCAAGAAATGATAGCTACAAACATCAAGCATTAATTATCACTAGTTTGAAACAATTATGCATTGAATTAGTATAAACACTAAATTATGCATGTGTATCTACTGTTAGGTGCGATGACTTCTATTTCTAAGGTCTACACTGAAGGATATAGAGAAAATCCAGTGTAGCTCTGAGAAACATGGTACTCAGAGTTACACTAAGAAACAAGAAAGAAGGCACTAAATTGAAATAATATGCCTGAGTTTTGGCTGCTGTTGTCACTCAAAACATGATTGAATTGCAATGAAACATAAATCCCTTCAAAGCTGCTGTTCCTGCCACCCAGATAAGGTTAAAAAAAAAAAAAGCTTTTTCAAAAGGACTGTCACTGTGACATATAATCATCAGCTACAGCTCTGCCTAAATGGCTGGAAATATAGACAATGGAAGGTCAGGAAGAAATGTTAAGAGACATTTCAGGTGTTGGACTTTGTAATTTATTAAGCACCTTAAAATCAATATAAGACTTCAAAGGTGCCTGTGACAAGGCTACAGGTCATAGGAGTGGAGTATGAAAAAAACCAACTTCACCTGCCAGAAAAATGTGGACTAGATTCATGGGAAGACATTTCAAATGCTAATATACCACTGCTAACCTAGAGACGCAAACTATTTTAACTTCATGAAGATATGTGGCATACAAAATTATATATAATAGAGGTCATAGCCTAGGATAAAAGATTGCAACATGAGGATCAAAAGGAAGTATAAAATACACTTAGCTGTCATTTATCTACCCAAGGAAACAGTGGCACACTGATGAGAAATCCATCCTAAGGGTAGTATCGAAGTATTAAAAACACAGAAGGACTACAAAAGCTCTTTGAGGTCTGCCAAAACTTTAACAGTATTAGATAGATGTAGCTTACTCCACATAGAGGCAAACAAGTCAAACCAAACTACAAGTGCACTAGCAAGCCCTGCTGTGAATTGAATTGTAGAAAATTCCACTGTCAAATACTGCCAAAAGAGACAAACGAGCTAAATGCTGTTACACATTTGGAAAAATACCAGCAAATTCCTAAAATAAAATGACTTTTTTTTCCTCTTGAAGTAATGGAGTTTTGGATATGAAAGGATAACACAGACCAAAAAAGCCCAGCTTCACCATGAGAACACTGTTTTTTCAGCACAAACATTAATAACACTAGATGTTCCCATTGCCTGTCTTCAGCCAATGTTTCCTTTATCAATGCTTTCAGTTTCAGAATTGCAATTTTCATGATAAAGTACAAATGGGAATACAATCATTTTTATCATTTAGGGTGAGAGGCATAGGACTAAAAGTTAATAGAATGATAAAATTGTTTGGGTTGGAAGGGACCTTTAAAGGTCATCTATTCCTAGATTTAATTGTCTACATTTCCTCTAAATTCCTTCTAGGAATACTTCTTGGAAGTAGCTTACCTCATCATTAAGTGAAGGCCTGATAATTCATTCAGAACTGTAACTATGCCTTTGTCTGCACTGACTATAAGCTAACAATTTGAGATGCACACATCTGAAGCTAGATGAGGCAAATCTTCTCTCCACTGATGTCTACATTGGTGTAAAGGGTTAAGATAACCAGCCTACCTCTTAAGAACTGTATTGTCAGCATTGCAGGAGAGTCTGGAAAGAAGGAAGTCATCAAAATGAGAACAAAAACAGCCTGAGTGCTGTCAGCTGCTACGGACACACAGTCAAGAGAAACAGCAGTAGCTAGGTAGAGTGACTAAAGAGCTAGAAGAATTTCAGTGAGGGGAGAAAGGCTGAGGTGCAACTCACCTTATTAGCAAACATCTTCCTACCACTCTGAATACATCAGGAACAGAACATTAACATAGTTCTGCCCAGAGTAATATACCTTGCTTCCTATCCTGAGTCACAGTAGTTTTATGTTGTATGAAGGGGCTACTCTGACACACAGTGATTTAATCTTTTTACACTGAGCTCTCCCAGTAATAAGCAACCCCAGATCATTGCAGCAAATGTATTTCAGATGAGCCCATGAGTCACTCTCGGGGAACAAAAGTAGCCCCTTTAAGTCTCACTACTACTTAGTCCTTGTTTCAGAGTCCTTCATCTACAAAACTCTTTCTCTGCCTGCATCCAGACAGACCTGTTGTTACTATTTTGCATTTAATAGGATCTTTGTAACCAGGTGTTAGAAACAGCAGCTGAAAAGAACTGCAAGTATATTTGTGTAGAAAGTGAAAAAGTATGCAAATTGACACAGAAAGAAGTTTAATTGTTTTCTATTAACATTCAAACTGAATGACTTTCTTTTCTGAAAATGAGCAAGTGTATTTGTAGAGAAAGATCCTTTCATCAAAAGGTATTTTTCAATTTAGAAGGAAAAATGGAAGTGGAACAAGGAGCAACTACAGAAAGGAGTTCTATACCTCATCTTCTTCATGTGTAGGGAAGATACAAAGGTGGATGCTGTCATGGATTGAAAATAAGGATCTCAAATCCCCTATTTTTGTGCCTGTCCACTTTCAATCAACATGGGGTTAAGTTTTAAAGTAGAGTACATGGTATAGATGGCATGTATAACTGAATCAACCATGTATGTGTGAGAAAAAGTGTACAGGTGAGTGGAAAGGCATATACATCAGCCACTACAAAAAGCTTTGGACTATTTAGCATGCTCCATATTTGCATACTTAGGTGCTATATTTGCATCTGCTTTACTTATTCCTATGATAAAAAGATAAAAATGGATTAAAACAAGAGTTATCCTTCCATTAAAAATCTATTTCAAAATGTTCAACAAGTTTTGCTGTGGTCCTCACTGCTGATATAATCCAAAAAGATATATTCTGAGGAGTAGGCTTTATTGCTTGAGAAATCATAGGGAATACTTCACAGATAAAAGATAAGGTGAGGATATAGGCAGTTTATAAATTACCATCACAATTGCCATCACACAGTATTATTTTTTCCATGGCTTTATTCCTAATGAGCTAATCAAAGAAGATATCACACATTATCTACTTTCTCAAACAAGTTGATAAAACAGAAAATGTAACAAGACTGCAGCTGAATCACAGAAGCCAAACCACTGAAAGTACTTTTTCATATGTCACTTCTACATACTCTTTAACCAAGGCAACTATCTTGTGTCTTGTGAGTCTTCATTTAGAAATACTTCAGCAGCAAGAAGTGACAATTCTAATCCCCAAAGTGTAACTTAGTTCATTTGGTTAGGAGCCATAATTATCAAGAAAAGGGAATTAAATTTGAGTATAGAAAAATAACGTATTTGCTCATCAGCTGCAATGCTATTCTTCATGAACCATAAGAAAACAGTGGTTAAATTTCACAAGGAAATGTAGACTTTTATGAGATATTTTAATCTCTCCTTTTCACTTAACTGAAACCTTCTCAGAACCACCAACCGCACAATGAAAAATCTGTGCCTGCAGTAGAGTGTAATAACAAATTACAATGATCATACTGTTATTCAGAATCAACAACAAATAATTGAATAGTGAATGAACCTGACAGAAGACCTTTAAGATGTTGCCAAACTCTGTATGGATAAACTGAATGTTTACAACAAATCTAATGTGTTACATCAGTCTTAATTGTAACTGTGGCTGGGTGAAAAGCTCTGTGCTCTAAAAGTAATGAAGAATGTGTCAAATGTTTGAACAGAAACAATTAACTTCTGCCCAAATATTTATCATTTTGCATGTAATCAGGAAGTGAAGAAAATTATGGTATTTGCAAGAGAAAGTCTATTGTCTTCACAAATCTCCTTACATAGCAACTTTGAATAGTAAACACTTTGAGTATATTTAATATCAAGAGTTTCCTTCCCCCCACTGTAGAAATATTTACAAAAAACCTTGCATTTTAAATAGAAAAATAATTGCTCAGTACTGACAAGCTCATATAACATATGCTGTTATTACTGACACATAAACAATATATTCAGTATTCGAGGCCAGGTTGGATGGGGCTTTGAGCAACATGATCTAGTGAAAGATGTCCCTGCCCATGGCAGGGGTTTGGACTAGATGATCTCTAACGGTCCCTTCTGACCCAAATGGCTATATGATTGTATGATTCTATTGGTCGTACTCTTGATTCTTCTGTATAAAATATGATTTTTCCCCATGGCTTAAAAGGAAGCAACAGAGTTGAATAATGAAGACATTTTAACAAACAATGTATATCTTCAAAAACTGTGTGAGCAAATCTGTTAGTATTTCTGCATCCCACTTTGGGAAGACAGAGTAAACAGAAATAGGAAAGTAAGTAAATGACAGGCTACAGTTATTAGCTACAACAGTAAGCCCAGCAAGGAACACACATACACACATAAAGGTGAAAGCATCTAAAAACATGGTGTGATTTAATGCAGTAGTATAGAATCATTATGATTGGAAAGGACCTCTAGGATCATCAAGTCCAACCTTCACCCTAACATCTCTCTGTCCCCTAGACTATAGCCTCAAGTGCTAATTGTACCTAGTTTTTAAACACCTCCAGGGATGATGACTCCACCACCTCCCTGGACAGCCTGTTCCAGTGCCTAGTATGATTATAAAAGATTTATATCCGCTTGAATTACTGGGTTTCAATGGCTATATGCTTCACCTTTACTAAATCTAATTTTCATACTTAAGACAGAATACCCAAACAGAAGAAAAACATTAAGGATTAGTTCACTGTGTATGCTGAAGAACAAACTGAAATTCATTACAAGGTAGAGAAGCAACTGCAATTTGTCCATGGAAGAAAACAATTCACTCTTACCCAGTACTTCAAGTTGAAATGAATTGGTATTATGGCTGTTAAATTCAAGGCAGAGTCACGTGGATCTCAAGATTAGTCTGGCCAATATTAGGTCCATGGAATTTTTTAAACTAGCAACAGTGAAGAAACTGATAATCAAATTAGGAATCATAGAATCACAGAATACCAGGTTGAAAGGGACCTCAAGGATCATCTGGTCCAACCTTTCTTGTCAAAAGCATGGTCTAGACAAGATGACCCAGCAACAAGTCAAGATGAGTCTTAAAATTGTCCAATGTTGGGGAAAAAGAAAAGTGAAGAGTGCTGGCGGATGTGGACAAAACAGACCTTGTAATCAACCAAAGAGTTAAATGTTTCCTATCCTAATGTTAGGAGAGATAAATCAATTTGGAGTTTAATCTGGTGAGAGATGTGAAGAGCAACAAGAAGTTCTTGTAGAGGTATATTAGTAACAAAAAGAAGATGAGGGAAAATGTGGGTCCTCTGCTGAACAGAGAAGGGGACCTGGTGACACAGACCATGAAGAAGGACAAGATACTAAATGCATTCTCAACCTTGGTCTTTACTGGTGCAGTGGTTTGACCTTGGCTGGATGCCAGGTGCCTACCAAGCTGCTCTATCACTTCCCTCCCCACCTCTCAGCTGGACCAGGGGGAAGAAAATAAAATTAAACCTGTGGGTTAAAACAAAGGCAGTTTAATGAAAAGCAAAGCAAGCGTGTGCATGTGGAAGCAAAATAAAACAAAGATTCTCTACTTCCCATCACCAGGTGATGTCTGACCCCTTTTCTGGAAAGCAGGGCTTCAAACACATAATTGCTACTCTTGAAGACAATTGGATATTCCCCCTCCCCTCGCCTTTTCCTAGTTTTTATTGTTGAGCTGACAACATATGGTGTGGAATATCCCTTTGGTCAGTTTGGATCAACTGTCCTGGTTGCATCCCCTCCCAAGCTCTTGTCCACCCCATCCCACTGTGGGGGAATTTTGGAAAACCAGCTTTGGTGCTGTGTGAACCCTGCCCAGCAGCAGCCACAACACCGGGGCGTTACCAGCACCCTTCCAGCTCTCAGTGCAAAGCACAGCACTGGGAGGGCTGCTGTGGGGAAAACTGACTCCAGCTCAGTCAGACCCAATACAACTGGTAAGTTCTGCCTTAAGTAATGCCAGGTCCCTGAGACCAGTGAGAAATTCTAGAGTAAGAAAGACTCCTCCTCAGTAAATGAGGATCAGATTAGGGAACATGTAAACAAACTAGACATTCACAGGTGCATGGAACCTGATGGGATGCACCTACCACTGCTGAGGAAACTCACCAGTATCATTATGAGAACTCTATTATATTTCAAATAGAAAAGAATAAATTGAAGAGGAAGAATAGGGAAAGTGTGGGGCATGAATTGCAATGTTCTGCACCTGTGGAAGAACAACCTCATGTACCTGTATCTGCTGGGGACAGAATGCTTGGCAGAGAAGGAACTGGGGGGTCCTGGTGCACACTAAGTTGAATATGAACCACCAATGTTCCCTTGCAACTAAGGAAGCCAACAGCTGCCTGGGCTTTATTAGGAAGATAATAACCAGAAATTCAAAGGACATGATCCTTCCTCTTTGCTCAGCCCTGATAAGACATGGACCTGCCATGCTCTGTCCAGTACTGAGCTCCTTAGTCCAAGAGAGACAGGGACATATTGGGGTGAATCCAGCAAAGAGCCATGATCATTAAGCGATTGGAGAATCCAACGTACAAGAGGAGGCTGAGAGAGCTGGGGTTATTCAACCTCAAGCAGAAAAGGTTCAGGAGGATTTGATCACTATTTATATTCATAGATGGAAGCAGAAATATTTAGTTTATATGTCAAGGTCTTGGTATTGGAGGGGCTGCAGTGTTGGTTTCTGTGAGAAGATGCCAGAAGGTGCTCCACATTGGACAGAGACTGTTCTAGACAGTTCTAGATGGACCCACTGCTGGCCAAACCTGAGCCAATCGGTGAAGTTGGTAGCACCTCTGTGACAGCATATTTAAGAAGAAGAAAAACAATGCTGTCCATCAGCAGTTGGGGGAGAGTAGTGAGAATTTCTGAGAGAAATAAGTCTGCAGACACCAAGGTCAGTGAAGAAGGAGGGGGAGGAGGTGCTCCAGAGCAGATATTCTCCTGCATCCTGTAATGAAGACCATAGTGAGACAAGCTGTCCCCATTTAGCCCATGGCGGTCCATGGTGGAGCAGCTCATTGAAAGCAGCTCATTAAAATGTCCCTGTAGCCCACTGAAAACCCTACACTGGAGAAGGTAGATATACCTGGAAAGAACCTATAACCCCTTGGAAAGCCCATGCTGGAACAGGCTCCTGGCAAGAACTGTGGCCTGTGGAGAGAAGTCCATAACAAAGCAAGTTTTCTGGTGGGACCCATGCTGGAGTAGTCCATTCCTGAAGGACTACACCCTGGGGAAAGGACCCATGCTGGAGTACTGTGTGAAGTACTGCAGCCTGTGGGAAGGACTCACATTAGGGAAGTTCATGAAGGATTGTACCATGCGTAAGGGATCCCACACTGGAACAAGCAAAGGGGGTGAGGAGGAAGAACTGACAAAGTTACAGACTTACTGCAACATCCACTTTCCATCCTGATGTGTCACTCAGAGGAGGTAGAAAAGTCAGGAGTGAAGGTGAGTCTGGGAAGAATGGAGGAGGGGGAAGTTGTTTTTAGATTCATTCTTATTTCTCATTATTGTACTCTGATTGGATTGGTAATAAGTTAATTTCCCCAAATCTGTTTTGCCTATCATATTAATTGCTGAGTGATCTCCTCATCCTTATCTCGACCCACAGGCTTTTTCATCTTATTTTCTCCTCCTGTCCTGTTGAGGAGGGGGACTGAGAGCATGGCTTGAGAGGCACCTGGCATCTAGCTAAGGTCAAACCACCACAGCAGGAAATAAAGGAGATGGAGCCAGACTCTTCTCAGTGGTATCCAGTGCACAAAAAAGAAGCAATAGACATAAATTGAATTCAGCAAATTCTGTTAAAACATAAGAAAAAGACTATTTATTGTGAAGGTGGATGAACACTGAAACAGACAGCATAGAAAGGATGTAGAGTCTCTATCCTCAGAAATGTTAAAAACCCAGCTGGCCAGGACCTAAAGCAACCTGCTTTAGTTAACACTACTTAGTAGAAGGGGATTGTGTTAGATGGTCTCTGGAGGTGCCTTCTAGCCTCAGCTATTCTTGGATTCTGTGAAATGTTAAGCTTTCTGAGGATGAGCTTAAGAGGGACTTGTGTTTCATAGGAATCACATTAGCTTCCTGCAGAAAGGCAAATTTTACTCCTCGGTGTTCAGCTATGTACATGAGACTGCAGGTTGACAGTATCCTTTTGAGATCTTTAAGCACAATTTAGGAATAGAAAAGTTAAGAAAAATAAGTCACTGTTCTTCCCTAACTGAAAATGGTGCAATGTAAATATTTATACTGCAACATACCCATGTATATTTACTTCACTGCAATGCAGAAAATGTAGTTAGAATCTTGCAGAAAAGTTTCTTATGATGTAATATTCAGCAGTTTTATTAACTTCAAGGTCACGTCTCATCCTGATTTATTATTTTTAAATAGAGAATATTTTCTTAGCCCTGAGAACATTGCCTGAAATACTAATGCCCTAAAATAACTAAAGCATATGGTAATAACCGACATGAAGAGCAAATTGTAAAATAATAATAATAACACTGTAGAATAAATGCCTACAACCAGCAGATATCTCTAGAGTACTCTTAAATGTCTGATCACAATGAATTATGAATATTTCCTGGTTTTGTTCTTTTCCCTTCAGAAGACTGATCACTGACCTGCCTTGCACACACTCTATGCACTTGCTCAAGGACAATCTAATCACAGAAAATACGGAGGCAGCATGTGTTAAATCTCAACCCTAATCAAGGCTAAAGGGGAAAGGCCACAATTTCTACCATATTTGAAAAATTTAAAGCACTTATCAGCCCTTTGCAGAAGAGGACTCTGATGGCTCTGCATTTGAAAGAGAATAATCATGTGGTTTTCAGCTCTCCTGGTTTAGGCTGTGATCATTTTTAAATGTGAAAGTAAAAGTCTACAAGCAAACATAAGAGTTCATATTAGAAGCAAATCACATTAAGTAAACTACTCAAGATGTACTTTGGGTTAAAAACTTGTAGCCTGTATTCATTTCATGCAAAAAATAGCATAACAAATAGAGGCACTGCAGATCAAGCTGTGGTTCACTGTGATGAGCTACTTGTTAAAAGCAGATAGACATCTGAGAAAATGAACACTCAGCAGATGCTGAGAAGGCTTTTACTGCTACCCTTAATGCCTAAGACTTTCCCATGTGCGTCTTGTATGTCCTGGTTTGAGTTAGAGCAGAATATATTCTGTTCAATGATTTTACTTTTCAGCAAAGTTGCTTCTAAGTAACTGCGCTTTCTGAAATTAACAGTATTATTTTTGCAGTGTCTGATTCTGGCAGTGATAACGCTCGATGTTTACAGATACTACCAAGGATTGGTGTGCAGAAAGGCTCTTGCTTGTACTTGTTCCAGTGGAGATCAATGTCACTGCTAAATCTTGTGTGCCACATTGGCAGTGCAGTAAGAGGCTGCACCCATGGGGAGAAGCATACAGGCCAGGTGACCCTAAACTGACCAACAAGGTATTCCATATACATCATCATCAATATAAAGCTGAGGAATCACAAGGGTCAAGCTCTCTTCTTTAATGGCCAGTGTCAGAGGAGAATTCTGTCTGTTCTGCCTTCAATCCCAATCCATGCATTCCTGAATTCAGTTCCAAAATCCAGTCCTCGAATCTGGTTCCCATCCAATCTGAGTCCAGTCTGAGACTTCCCCAGTGCCTGCCCACAGCATCAGTGTGACTATGATGTAATTGCCATCGGTGGGGTTGGGTTTTATATTGGTTTTGTATATATTTCTATATATTTCTTTTTATTGTTATTGTTTCATTAAAGAAGTTTTAGTTTTCTTTTCCAATCCGTCTATCTCTCCTTTATTCCCTTTCTCTTCCCCTTTGGCAAGGGAAGGGGTTAATAGGGAGTGTCTGTCTAGTGGCTGGACCAGCCCTAACCCTTGACACTGTGAAAGATTGCCAGCTTCCCATTTTAAAAAGTAATTGTAACTATTTCTGATTGCAAACCCTAGGAAAGTAGAAAGTACAGCTTTAAAACAACCTTTTCCTCTACAGATTCTTACCTGGTGTGGGACCACAGTAATCTTTCAGAGTACCAGTAAAGTCACCTGAGGTCACAAAGCTCTTTCAGAATTTATCTAGAACTGGTAATTCAAGTGGAGAGTCAGCTCTCAGCTCCAGCAGCAGAAGGTTGCTACCTGCTGTTGTCTGCACAGGTAAAATTTGTTCAAAAATTTTCACAGCCTCTCTTCAGTGGTCTGGGCTCCTTCTACAGCATTTGAGAGGACAGGTGGATGGTAACTTCTGGCAGTGGCAAATAAATGCCATAGCTGGAGGCACTTTCCCTCCCACATGTGCGAAGCTGCTTTTATAAAGAGGTAGTTAATAAGTGTGTTGATTTGGGTAGGGGATTTTGATATCAAAATGAGTACAGTTGAACAGGATTAAGATGAGCAAAGTCATGTGTGAGCTGCATATATTCATTTATGAAAAAAATCCTGAAGAAAAAACATCACAACTATTTACAAATACAAAGATTCCTCTTGTCATTAATTCAAACTCTGCTTCCTATTGTCAGGCTGTTTGGCAGCAGAGACATGCTGTCAGAGGAACAGAGATGGTAAAGCAGAACAGCAAAATATTTTACTTTCACTAAACTCCTGAACAAGTAAATTCTGTCATGGCCCACTATACACTTAGATGTTACCATGTACTAAAGGATGAGGAAGGACTGGAAGCAGGGTTGCATACAGTCACTCCCAAACTAGATTCACATATGATGCATATGCTAGGAGATCAAGCACTCCTGAGACATTCAGATAACACAGTTTCTCTCCCTTCTTATGTCTTACTGAAATATACACCTGATGGATTGATACAGGTCATTTTCATAGCAGTATAGCATCAAATATGCCCTGTCCTTTTTGCCATTGGCATACTCTTGCCAACATTATCACAGTAGCTGTTCAAAGAATTCCAATACTATGGCTGAAGTCTTCTAAGATGTTGGAGTATTGTAAAAGTAACATATTTGTTGTTACTTTATTAGTGTTCTGGGTTTAAATCATAAGGAATAAAGTAGCTGAACCTACCTTTTTTTTTTTTTTTTTCCCCTAGAATAATATTTTAGCTTTTTCCTTGAAGTTATAGGCTATTCTGAAATTGGAATGGTCTCTCTAACAAGTACATTATCACTGCATGGCAACAAATCCAGGATTCCTTGAGCCTGAAGGAGAGCAAGAAGGAAGGGGCAAACATATAGCCCAGTGACATGGGTACTGACCTAGCAATTGGGAGACCAGTGTTCCAGTTCTGCTCTGAATGTTTGTTTTGTTTGTAAAAGGAAGGTACGTTACTTCCTTTGGAAGGGAGACCAGAATTAACATTCCACTCTTCTCAGTTAGCAACCTGAACACTGTGCTCAAGAGAAATACCATTCTACATCTTTTGAGGAGCTCCCAGATGTAGCTGTGGGTTGTGTGCTCTGCAGGAGAGAAGTGAAAAATAGTGAAAGTCCAGTTGGGAATAGCATGAGGCAAATGATAGAATAGTCTGTTCTGTCATGGGGAAGGCACACCCAAAAGTAGATCTGGGTGTCCCTGAGGCATTTGCCAGACACAAATCTGGTGTCTCTGGGACTTAAATTCTTTTGAATTGACGAAAGAACAATTTTTAAGCTCAGTCTGTGCCATACTAATTTGAATCTCAGAATAAAGCAAGTAAACAATCAGTTCATACTGTGACACCAAAAGCCCCAAACTCCTGATCACAAGATCCAAAAGATCTATCAGTACTTTGGAATCTCTGAAATGGCCTCAAGATTTTCCTGAAGTGAGAAAATCAAACACAGCATTTAGCAACAGCACGACAGAATTCACAGCACAATAAAGTACTGTTATGAATTTGAAAGGAGTTAAGAAGAACAAGGTCTTTTTTTTTTCTCTTTTCAGTAGAATTACATAATCTTCCAATTCCTGCTTAAGAACATTTAGAAGTTTTGTATTTTAATATTTCTCAGAAGTCTTTAACTATTTTAATGGATGGAGATGGTACATTCTGAAAACAACTCTTATGAAACTGAAGCAGGTTTGAGTCTCTTTTTCTAGTGTTTCTCAGCAGTGGATATGAATATACACATAACCTCCAGCCCTCCCTCCCTAGAGTCTGCCAGTTTTAAGGTAAATCATAGTTTTAAATACAATTAGGAAGCTAAGATCTATTTTCTTTTACAAAGATTTAAGTCTTAAAATACAAAATGATTTTTTACTTTGCTTTAAAGACCGATTATTCTGAAAAGTTTAATAAAATCTAATAAAAATTGAGCAACCTAATGAAGTACGGCAGTAATGTAGAGAGGTGGTTAAAACTATAACCGTGGCAACATCAAACATGAAAGGTACTTTCCATCTCTGTGTTGTCAGGATTACAGAGTTATAATGGAACAAATAAAGGTTTATTTAATGAAATGTTTAAAAATGCAGTAGTTGTTCAGATCCTATCAATATTTACTTCAATTTAAATAAAAATATATACAGGTGTAGAACAGCTTGGATAGTATAGTCTAACAAAAAGGTGATTGAAAGAGGACATGACTGCCTTCATCCATGCATTAAAGGAAAGGAGACCTGTGTAAACTATACTAGCACATCAAAGAAATGGAAATTAACAGATCACAAAAGCATCCAGTCATAAAACTGGGGGAAGAAAACTTTCTAACAATCAGAGCAGAAATATCTGGAAGAGGAACAAAAACAGTGCAAAATATTTTTTTTTCTTTAATAAAAGGTTAAATCCCAGCTATAGTGTCTAAAATGACATAGAACTGACTTACAAAAGCAGTTCAGTATCATGATTCCTATGGGTACACCCACATTAACAAGTAACCTAGGAGAAATTTGGAGTAGTAGATGACGTGGATCAGTGGAGTTGATTCTGAGTAGTCAACATGCGCAATACATACATTTTAGGGAGGGTACTTTTTGACTTTAGCCTTTTCCAAGGACTGAATGTCCATTAGCCATTGCATGAAATGTATACCTGTCATATATTTTCCTGCTTAATTTTATATAAAAGTAATCAAATTTGTGGTACCTGATCTCCTCCATGACCAAACCCAAAAAGTGAGAATGGAAACACTTGGGAGAATTGCTTGGAAAACACTCTGTGGTCCAAATTACAAAGCTAATGTAAATGCAACCATCTGGTACTAAAACCAGAATCCACAAAATTTTGAGAAGAAAATTGCATATAGTTGTTTACATCTTATTTTTGAATATAGAACCGAAGATGGTTTAGAAGATGTGTTCACATGTAACACGGGAGAATGTAAAGATCATTCTTAATTCATTTGGAAGAAAGCAGTAATAGAAGATACACAAGGCCTCGTGATGTTTCGAAGTTGAAACATATTTTGTGGAAAGTGTTTGATATCAGGGTCTTTCACCTCTTAATGCTGCATAATGGCAATTTTTATTCTTGTTCTATTGGAGTTGCAATCCTAAAAAAAATACATAATGTAATTTCTAGCATTCTGATGTACTTTCATAATAGGGATACAACAATAGCTACAAGTTATAGCCAAGAGGTGACTGCACAAAATCAAGTCATGGTGGATTTCCAGATTTTTAAATGCATCTTTCTTTTAAAAAGCACTGTAACTCTTAAGAAAATTAATATCTATGAAAAATATAGTTTTACATCTGAGCATTCATACTCCATTTTGACTGCACTTTAGAATAGATAATAAAAAAAGAAATATGTGAAACAATAGGTAATTTCAAAAGGAGCTATTAATGCATTTCATTTATAAAATATAAATATAATGTATTTCAACATTTTCAGAACTCCATTATTTCCCTTATTCCCCCTGCCTTCAAAGGACATATTGAGAAAATCAAAATCAATTTTATGAAGTGTTTTGATCTTGACAGAGTTGCACTGTTCTGAAGAAATGGGCCTGACTTGATTTTTATCTAAACTGTTCTAGTTACAATGTTGATCTTGCATCACCAGCCACAAATTATAATCTGTTTCTGGTTAATCTTTAGAAAAGGTATAACAGACTCAATCTGGAGATTAAAACACAATTCTGTTGACCAGAGACCCATACCAACTATGTCATAAACACAGCTACTTAATCTCTATAGACCTTTTAAATTAACACAACACTAAAGGGTAAAATACCATTTTAACAAAGCAATTAAATTAGTATAATCCTAACAAGGACAAAGCTGATGAAATGCAAAGATGTCCTCTACAGGAAAGTACATTAAAATAGATGCTTATAGATAGGTCTGGTTAAAATGCTAGGGATTTTAGGATTTTATTGGCATCATTAGGGTGGTTCAATTTTACTCCTATTGTTCTCCAGATTTCCTTCAGTTACTGTTCAGAGAATAGCTGAACTGGTGGGGATTGATAAGGGGAAGAAGAAAGAGGAAACAAGGGTTGATAACCCTTCCAGGAAGACAGACTACTTTGAAAGAAACCCTTTGCAAGTTCAGCTCAATTTGAATTTCTGCAGCAAAACAAATTATATCATCTGTCAAAGACAAATGTATGAGCTTCTCTGAACAGACTTCGAAAACTCAGTAGAAAAAACACAATTGTTTTACTTTCCTAAATCAGACAAATACCCCATATCTCTTTGCAATATATCATATTGGTTCTATAAAACAGCCAGTCCCTGGCTCTGGCTTCTGCCTCCCTGTGACATAAGTCTGCCAATATCCTAACATAATAATCTACTAACACTTAAACCCACCACTTCTTTACGTTTGATTTTATATTTATTTAATTGTATGCTGTATTACTTGTTTACTTACTAACACTATTTAGTACTATAGTTTTTAGTTGATATCAAGTAGAGAATTCACACAACCAGGCCTTATATCATCATCTGGTAGAAAAACATGTAAACCCAACACATGTACTTAAAATGGTTTTATAATTTTACTGCTAGCTAAGTCCATCCATTAGCATTACGTGAAGGCCCCCAACTGACCTCCTTTGTTCCACTCTGGATATCTAAAACATATCAATTCCTGTTCAAAAGCAACATGTCTGGGGACTGAAAGATGAAAAGCAATCCTGTGCATCAAGCTCAGCTTTGTAACTCAGCTGGTGGAGAAGACCGTTGTGGCCAAAGTTCTTTTTCACTTACGCTGAAACATAAGAACATTAACATTGTAAGGTTTGCCTACTTTTTTTCTGGTTTACACCAAAAAACTCTTTATTCCATTAATTTTTCTCTGGCAGAAGCCAGCAATTTGGCATAGCTGCCACCTCTTAATTTCTTTTTTGACAGAGACAAAGAACAGGTTAATACAGAAGAGCATGGTTCCATACCACTTTATCCCTTTCTAGTATTTTTACCACTTAACAGAAATCTACCTATGGAGTAATGCATCTATACTGTATAAATGTTTGTGGAACCCTTATGTTTTTCCCCTGTGATATTTTCACTTAAGAGATGTCTCTGATTCACTAGTCTAGTTCTCAAAAAGTATTTTGTGGAATAAGTGGGACATTAAGTGGAACATTTCAAATGGCTTTTTTCTCACTTTACAGTTAGCAAGTTGATAGAGTTACAGGCTAAGATGTGAGTCCATTAGAGTACAACCAACACTGAGACACTGTTTTGCAAGCAGTTCTTTCCAGAAATAGACCCAAGGACATTTTGAACTTCAGAAATATCCCCTTTGTGTTGCTCAATCCTTTTTCCATCTGTTACTTAAGAAGGTAGGGATACCGTGGGCATACCCCTAGACATACCTATGCTAGCAGCAGTCCTATGAGGTCAGTCTTCCAAAAACTATCTTCAGTGCCCTTTAAATTCATTACAGGCTCTGAGCACTCATCTTTCTGCTTCTGCCTGAGATGTTAACAAATGCATTGGCAATGATCACAGCTAATCAGTGATGTTCACTTTCATAGGCATGCATCCCAGGCACTGCACACCTATTCCATATTCTGAGCTGTACAGATGTTAAAATGTATAGGTTTTGTCTTGCTGATTTTGTACGCTGTTGTTCTGCTAGACCGCAGTTTTATTTTAACTGCTTCATAATTTATGAGTACCACTTTTCTCTAATCCTCCTTCAGCAAACACAGCAGGGTAGCCTGAATTCAAGCAAAAGTCACAGTAGTCCAGGTTTTCTGTTAAACTCTGCACCTACACAAAAAATAATCTTTTAAAAACTCATGGTATAATTAGATTTAGACTTGGGGGTTTGGGGCTCATTATTCAATATTTATTGAGGCAGAAGTATGATTTTAAACCAAAATGAACTCTGGGAATCTAATAATTACCTTACTTCTGGTACGACTGTGGAAATCTATTACATGCCAGCCTATTATACTTGTTTGTTACACCAGTCTACACTTACTGAAAGTCATGTACTTTTTCACACAGAGAAAAACTCTTAAGCAGACACAGTGAAAAAGACCAGATGTGTTCACAGAACAAATTTTCCATGCTTCATTTTCCACTATGTATGTTTGTTTGTTTAGGGAAGTAGGAGGCATATTTCAGGCAATGGATGGTAAAGGACCTGACTATCCATAAAAATCATATTGTTTAAATATTGACTAAAAAGGACAATTAATTTTGAGAGATTTTCTTGGGTCTGTTTCTGTTACTAGAATTTCAGTAACCTTCTTCAAAAATTAATAGGTTTTACACTCTCCAGTCACCTTTATAGAGTGAAACTTGCAGTTAGTTGGTCTTAGGAAGCTTAGTGCTATACACCTGCTACTATCACAGGGAGAAAGACAACCTTCCCTATACATGTTGCCTAAGGAAAGCTTTCATAGAGAGAGATGACAAAAGATGAACCTTTCTTACTATTTATTAAGGTTTTTGCTACCCTAAAAATGAATTTTTGAAAAAATGGGGGGGTTTTAATATGCACAAAAAAAATCAAAACCATTATTTTTTTTCAAAATTGTTTCACCAAAGCCTGGTATTTGTTTGCAGGAAAATAAAAGATTTACAGTTTTCTTTAATTTTAGTGGTGTTGTCTTTTGTAGAGAAAACGTGCAACAATATCTGTCAAACTCCAAAGAAAGCCTTTCACTCTGCCATTTATTGAGAAATTCTATTTTATGCATTCATTTTAAAATATCATTAGTTTAAAATATTAGGTTTAGTTTAATATCCCTTATGGTTTCCTGAAGTCACATAGTAATTCATTACCCTCTGCAATGTTTTGTGATTGATAAGGCACAATAGGCTGGATTAATCAAAAGAGATAACAAGTAGATTTTCACTTCTTGAATATTAATGAATAACTGGAACTCCTATTCATTGACATTCAAAAAAAGATAAAGAACCATCAGGAAATCTGCAGTAAAGGACAACTGGCACCCAATTTCTGCCTTGAAATTAAAACTGGAAAAAATATTTCTAGATAACAGCAGTTGAATGTTAATGAAGTGTAGTTTGTTTAATAACAATCTAAATTAACAACATAATAAAACAGCAATTAGCAATATAATTATGTACTTTTTTCATATTTTAATAGCCTAGAACGTCATTTATACAAAAGTGGCCAGTTTGCTAGTGAAAAGCAATGCCTCAGTACAGTTCTTCCTACAACTTCTGTGCTGGCAGAGAAGCTGGCACAGCTTTATCACTTTCTCAAGCAACAGCTTAGAAGATATTCAAAAGGCCTCTCATCTTGGGTAAAAAAAAAGGATAAGATATACACAAATTAAATATGATATCCAAATTCCTAATTTGGGCATGCACATTTTGAAACCGCAAGATCACAACGTATCTTTAGGATCTTCCTTCCAAATTGATTCTCAACCTGCACAGCAGACTGCTTCAGAAAGATTTGTTCTGGCCAGATTGGGCACCTGCATCCCCTCAGTCGGAACACAATCTGGATGCATCAATATCTCTAAACGAATTCCAGGGTACATCACTGAGCACTGCAGGTCATTTGTCAACACTTACATTTTTAAGAATGATCTTTAGCTAAAATTTGCCCAAAGTCAGCACATCCCAGGCTGTAATCCTACCAGGTGAGAACTACCCTCAGAAACAGAGAATGGTCCTGAGAACATTCCATTTCTTAGTATAAATACAGCCATATGGGCCAGGAACTTACACCTTATTCTATTTCTCTTAATTCCAGGAGAAATACTTAATCACCTGGATATTACAAATGCCAGGCAGAATGCATATTAAGTTTTCTTTCAACTTTTAACCTTAATATTTAACTATGTAGCTAGTATAAAAACTCAACAGGAGAAAATGCAATATTAGAATCCACTGATCGGATGGTTTAGCCATATGGAAAAAAATGAGATTAGATCTTCCCTGAAAATCCAGACAGGTTAGTGTTTCAAAAATATCCATTTGGAGACCAACCTGTGTATGCTATCATTAGGCTATGAGTTATTTCTATCCTAGGTATTTCATAGCGGGATATTTTGACTATGTCTATCTATGTCTATCAGTGGTGTACAAAAAGAAGTAGGTTCGGTATGCCAGGCTCACCAGGTATGCATGCAGCTCACAGAGCATTCAAATCTCTTTGCTGCTACCACTGTTTGCATCAACTATTAGATACCTCTCTTTCTGTGAACTCCTATTCTCAAATAATGACTTCTGTTACAAACCATGCAAAAATAACAGCACCTGACTCCAGGAAGCAGTGCCTATAACACAGCAAGGAGTCCATAAGTAAGGCTTTGTAAGAAGAAGAACTATGAGGCAATTACTCCAATGTTGTTTAAAGTATATCAATGATTTGACTTTCAAAAATGCTGACTATACACAAATCCCAATGTACTTAGATTAAAAGTGAAAACAGAGGGTTTGTCAGCCCTCCTGTAAAACTGCAACTGTATTTCTTACAGTTGAAATGCATAGCTGCTGACACAAAACTTGCATCCAAAATTTTAGTCACAAAGAGGTCCTTGAAAAAGACACATAAGTGACAATTAGTTATTTGTGTGTAGTGACAGAAAATTAGCTACAACTAAATTACAAAAATATTTGTAAAATATTTTTGTAAGCATGGTCATGATATGTGACTATAAAAATTAAATTAACCATTTAAAAAATTGTGCTTTGATTTAATTTACACATTAGACATTTTTAGTGTCCAGTCTAACAAGCAAGCAGTAAAACCACAAAAGGTTGGGGTTTTTTTTTTATGATAACCAAATATTTTCAGTAATGAAAAGTTATGCCAGAGCAGAAATGCATCCTTCTCTTCAAAATGAGCAGGTAGTTTCAGTTCATTTTCTTGTTTTGCTTATGAATCCCATTATAGCCTGCATTAGGAAAAGTGCTTAAAACAACCTCACTGTAATAAAAATGAGTGCCCTTCGCCAATCACTTCATATGTTCTTTTTGAAAATTATTAATTTATTTTTAATATTCTAATGTATATTTACCCAGTTCTCTTTACATTGCCTGTTTGTTGCTTTGCACTTCATAAAGAGCTTTACAAATGTTCCATGTTGGATGTGTTTGGCAGTTCTCATCATGTTTTTATTTCAAAACATTAGAAATAATAAGTCAGATACTTAAAATTATTTATAAAATTAGAAAAAAATGGGGGCAAACATAAAATATCTTTTTATCTTTCACCAAGATAGTCTGTAAATTCTTGGAATAAACTGTATTTGATTTGTGTTTTCATCTAACTGGCACTTTCAATTGTAAAATGCAAGAAGTGTGATCTGAAATCTGCATTATTGCAGCGTGTTCTGAAAGGACTAAAAAGTCACTATGATTAGGATCTGACAAGACAAAGCCCTTTTAATGTAGGGAAGCATCAGTGAATTACTAAATGTTATCTGAGATTAAAGATAAAAGTAAATGTGATAGGTGAATAGAACATGTTGATGATCAAGAGCTAATGAAAGAAGCTTTTTCCAACTTTTTCAGTCCAATAAAGGGTTTTTCAAAGAGATAACCATGTGGTGAATATTTTAAAAATCTAATTTTTTTTTTAAATGAGATTTTTAAAAATTCAAGTATCCATTCTATGCCAGTTTTCCAAAGCTCACATATAATTTTCATTCTTTCTCCAATGAGTTCTGACCGGCCCAAGGAATCACCTCCAATTTTACTTATACATGCCTACCAAACCTGCTAAATTGGTTTAATATTTTGAAGAAATTCTAAATGAAGGAAATTGAAAGAAACCTTTCACTTTAACCTGAATCATAATGCTTAATTTCAAACTGAAAGCAGTTGTTGCTATATCTACCACTTTATTTTGTCGTTATAGAATTTTTGAGGAAGATTATGTTTTATACACACGCTATCACCATTGCCCATTTACGATACAGTGCCTCACAATTTTAAGGATAATAAATTAAAAATGCACTGTGAGAAGCAGAGTTCAGTCTATAGTATGAGTCATTAAGGACCCAGAATTAAACTTCCCATGAGGCATATAAACAGTTCTGGCAAATGCAGACAATTTTCAAGTATGCAAGTATTAAAATGTTTTTGTTCCATGTAGTGTTATTCTGACTATTGAGTTAAATTTGAGTAAAAACATACGTGGAAATATCATAATTTAATACGACACAAAAGACTACCTTGAGTGACTCCCATGTCATGTTTAGTTTTCCCTTCTGTACACTGGTATGACCATATCAGTTTATTAATCTGGAGCTGATATGAATTATGTTTCTCCTTTATTCAGTTTCATTATTCTGCTCATTTTCTTTTCCTATTCAAACCCTTCACCTATTTATATAATTCCAAAATTCCAATATTTGTCTTTTTTTTTCTGCTTGGCGTATCCACTTTTCTTATTACTTATCCTATCTCTTTCTCTGCTATGTCAGTCTCTACAGCTTCATTGTTCCTTACCACCTTCAAGTCCTGATGTCATCTTTCTACTTGGTTCATTTGAAAAGCTGGTTGATTGACATCCAGAACCTGACATAAATGAACTAGAACATGCCAGTGTATTTCCAGAGGAGACACTAACAATAATGAGCATGTGAGTATCCAGATTTTTTCTAAGAAGAGGTGGCTTGATTCTTTGAATAACATTTCAATAATCTGCAGAATGAATCGTTAATCTGTACAATGTGCTCTTGCATACTTCAGATGTAATGAGTGTTGATTTCACAAACAATTAGAAAACTACGAAGAGTATATGGAACTGAATTATTTGAGCTCATATATTTTGGAAATTGAATGTGATTATCGTAAGTATGCCGATGGCTCTTAACTTCACAGTAAGGAAAGATACCTTCAACCAAATTCAACATAAGACTTAAGTTCAAACAGCTATGTTACAGATCCTTCACAGTTGTTTAAAAATTGACCCTTTGTTTAAATCTGAAAGATGTTTATCATCAAGATGATTTTTCTTTAAGAAACCTGAAACTTTGGATAGTGTTACATTACAAAACAAAATAAATGTCAGGTACTTAAAGCATCCAAATAATAAAAGCCTGACAGTACTCTCACTAAATGACAGCTTTTCAAGGATAATAAGCTTCTTGTCATATTCTTGATGAAAGAGTATGAAAAATGTACTGTTCAATAAATGAATATCTCCAGTTCTTTCAGTTTTTTTTTTTTCATTTTAAAAACTGCTGGTGGCAGGGCCCATAAATCTACAGGAATACTTTGGGGCAGCAACCATACCCAGTGGTCAAAAAAAATAAGTGTTGAGGTAAATGGGAGTCTCTACTGGCATACAGGGAACATATTTATTCTTATAAGTGCAGAATTTTATTGTATGTCTTCATAACAACAAAGGTTACCCTTAAAAAGTAATCACCTGTCATGAATATTTACTGATTTCCTGGAAGTCACAGTGACAAGATACAATTCCATAAATCATTATTTCCAGCGGGTCCATTTTCAATTGCCGCACTGATAAGCTAACAAAAGCACTAAGTATGAGAAGAGCTAAGACAGTGGAAGAGATTGAAATTGCCTTCTACATTCCACAAATTTACTTCAACCCAATCTAGGATCTGAGCATTCTTAAAAGTTCATTAACTCTAAAAAGCATTCACATATGGCCCTTTTTTTTTTTTCCCTCTCTCTCTTTATATCTACTGTGCTTCATCTTGGAGCAATCACTAAAATGTCAATATTTTCCCAGGAAGACTCGATTTTTCTTGAAGGATAAAAGGTTTCAATTGCTGATGATTCCTATAATGACTAATGATTGGTTCAAAATCCCCATTCAGAAATAAGTGGGGTGTTGTAATGATGCAGTAAAATTCATCAGCAGGATGTAAAAGCATACTTAAGCATTCATTTAGCAAAATCAAACCTCAAAATTTCTTACAGGTCTTAAATTAAACATTTGGTATTTTGATGTGCCCATAAAACATGACAATTTTTCTAGTAGTGGTTGATCAAAGAGAAGAAAGAAACTAAGCTCATGAAAAAGTGACTATGGTCAAAGGAATGAGGAAGATATGTCCTCGATAAAGTTTTTTTATGCTGCTGTGTGGCCATTTGCTCTTCCAGATGCTGAATACTAATTTGAGGTGAAATATAATAGGGGTATATTATGGAAACTCCCACGTTCACCAATGGAAAGGTAAGAGGTTGGAGCAACAGTTTATTTTTCTCTGAAGAGGAAAGAAGGGACAAAAAAATAATTTTTTTGCTTGCTCATTGGGAAGGCAAAATGCTTAATTTCTCTGACATTCTTACTGTTAGACTATTTCCATTATAGCTTAGTGAGATTTAAAGTTCTATTTCTGTTTCAAAAAAAGTTCAGAGAAAAAATAGTTTTTTTCCTTAGGAAAAGAATCTCTATTGAAGACATTTCCACTCCTTTTTCCTTCCCAAATGTAGAGGTGCATATGTAGAAATGCTGTCTACTGTATGTAATTACATTATTCCTTTTCAAAAGTAACATTAAAATGAAACACTGATTGATGGTCAAGGGTTCTCTTACATTATTCTCTTTATCTTACATTTCTTATTTACATTATTCTTGCTCAAATTACTCTATTTCTGTATGCTGTCTACAGCAATTTAACTAACAAGGGCCAAGACTTGTCAAAGCAGAAGTGTATCCTTTAGGTCAGAAGTGACACTTCATGCCTTTTATCACATGCTGAGGGGACATAGTGGGTGAGGTGGCAGGCAAACATCTAAGGGGGGGAAGGAGCATATTCCACATCATTTCATAGGATAGAAGTGCAAGTGGCCCATAAACACAGGGCTCAATTGCCTCTTCATCTCCTCCTGAAAACCACTCCCATGTATATCCTTCAGGAATGGGATGCAATGATTCCTCTATTTTAGTGCAAAATTTATGGGTCAATTTTTTTCTGACTGTAGTCAGAGGAATGCACAAAAGGAATGACTGCTGTCACTATGGCGATGTCCTGAAGGTTCCCTCTTTCAATAAAATACAGTAGATGATGCTTCTGTGTGTGTAGGAATGAGGTAGTTTTGCCTGTTTGGGGCACAGAGATCTCAGCTCTGTGTGAAATGGTTCCTGCAGAACTTGCCCACAAGTTGCTGCTATTTAAGGAGAGGCCCTTAGCAGTCATCTTGGAAGATTAGATCTTGCAATTGAACTTCAATTTTTGGTAGAATATCTGAAATTATTTTAAGTGATATAAAGCAGGCTACAATTAAAGCAATTGCATCCCTGGCAGTACCCATCTGCAGTCAGTGCAACTGCTGTGTCGCTGTCTCTGCCAGCTGGTAATGGTGTTCCAGAATTCACACCCACGGACCAACTCAGATGTGCTTCCTGCCTTGACATGATAACCACTCAGAAATAAAATGCATGTCTCTTTCTCTCTCTCCTTTTTTTAACCTCTCATTTATCTCCATTTTAAGAGCCAATAATGAGATGAATTAAGTGGTGATGCCCTTTAATTTTTCCTCATTACAGTTGCTGGCTATTTCAGCCTTATCCCCACTGAAGAATCACTTCAGGGATGCAGCCATCTTGCAATCCCTCTTCATTAAACTGGAGGAAGTAAAAGTATGTAAAAAACACATTGTCCCTGTTGTGTCAGCAGTCTGGATGAAGACTTTAATGGTTATAAATGGGCTGTCTCAAAAAATATCTCACATGTGCAAAAGTAAATATAAAACTTTATAACATTGCACACACATGCTTTGCTTTTGTTATTTCTAAAATGCTGCCTAAAAGTTTAGGGTTTGTCCAGACTTTCTGTGACTGATGAAAACTTACTTGTTTTCTCAATTTTAAAACGTGAAGAGGGGTCATACTCATTCAGCACAAGGAAGAATGAGAAACCCAGATGCATTTCTACACTTTCTAGCATTTGAATTCTGTTTCTGGCTAAAGCACTTTTTTTTCCATAGCACAAGAACGGACATCTGACTCTCTCCTAGCACTGCTATGTTCCTGCTGACACACTTAGAAGTATGAAAGGTGGGGTATTTTCCTGTTAGAAAGATAGTGTTTCATCAAAACAGAAAGTTTGGAAATAATGTCTGTTTGGAGATTTTTCTACAAGCCAGCTGAAAGATAACATTTCTATGTTTTGAAATAAGGTTTTCAAGTTCAAACCAGTGTTTTCATTTAATATTTCTTATATTATTTTGAGTGGCTTGCAGTAATAAGTTTAAAAATATTAGAAGTTCAACTATGTTTTTATAAACAAATGGTGTCAAAAAATATATATATTTTACATTCAGTTTTGCTGCTCAGGAGTTTCCTATGGAAATTCCAGCCCACATTCATTAAATAGTTTAAAAATATCTGGAAGTAGCACAGTCACATATTACACTCTACTGGGAAAAAATACTTTTGATTTTTAATATGAGCATTGAACTACAGCATCTTATCATGCTGCCAACATGAACAGAAAATTAATGTTTTATGTTCTTCCTCATACAAAATTATTTTGGTGTTGCTGTTCTAAAAATGAGAAAGGAAGTTTTACAACTCTAATTCTTAAGTCTTTATATTTTTCTTCATTTTGTACTTGTGTTTAATGGAATCTAGTATTTATCATAACTAACCCTGTTGAGTGACATTACATTTATGTTCAGAGTGTCTTTATGTTTTGCAAACAAAAACAAAGGCCAGAGATAAAATTTAAAACAAAAAAAGGTCTTTCTCCCCTCTGAATAGGTACCATGATCTCACTCCCTGTATTAAGTTGTCACAGTTACTAAGATGGAGAGCTGGAAGTGAGAACTCTTTGGTTGTTTTCCCTTGCCATGCCAATTGGACAGTGGAGTTGTGGTCTCAGTCTACCTTGGAAAGATTTTCTTATCATAAAACTTCCCGTCTCCTTGGTTCCTCAGTAACTAATGACTGTGATAACAAGCAGAGACAATCATTCACAGCCTAATAGCTCATAATTCTTTATTATTCTACAGAGAGAACAGACTTCTGTTCATGAGTGTCACTTTGGGAGAAGACAAGAAGACTCTCTTGCTGTCAATACCAGGGAAGAGCTGAGCTACATTGCAGTCCTGCACCCAAAAGAATCCTGGAGTTGCACAATGTCTATGCCACTCAACACCACCATGTTCACCTGAACTTGAGTCAGTGATACTGTCTAGAAGTGAATGCAGGAAAAATATTCCATCTTCCTGAGAAACAGTGTTGTACTTACACACCCTGGCATTTTTAGGAGTTACTGCTGACCCTGCATTCTCCATTCACAATGCCTAATGCAAGTCCTTCATTTCATTTTAAATAATGTGCTTGTGAAATACTGTCCAGTTTTATTGCCTCAGGTTTCATAAAGACTAATCCTTCCTTCCAGTAGGTAACAGGAGCAAGAGAGATTAGAAAAACAGGTCCATTGCAAATGAAGGAAAGTAGATCCAACCATTATTACTTTTAATTAATCTATACCATTATTATAAATTATAGGATTGTTAAATACAGCATGTCACTATAATCTGTTATTTCACACTAAACATTATTTGCATATTTTGATTTCTCATTTATAACCACCTATGCTCATTCTTCACTTTTATTTGAAGTGTAATTCATTTAAAAGTCTATAACACAGATAAGAATCTAATTTGAAATATAGGCATACTTAAGCTTAATACTTTGGGACTAAAGCAGTAAAAAGATACATCCAGTATTTTCTTTTCTGCAGATGGACCCTAAAAACATGCAAAGAATCCATATATCTTATACAGAAATAATCATAATTCTTTTTTCTGAAACTAAATTATTGGAAACAACACTGCAAGGCAAGCAATGTTGACCGCCATTTCACAAATTGTCATCTCTTTAGTTTTGTTTTATTTTGTTTTTTTAATGGTGCTAAATCTAGGCAGCAACATTAGTCACTAGCATTGGAAACACAGACCCACAATTTCCTAAGTCTAAATTAAGATAACTAAATGCAAACTCTGCCTCTTCAGAGCTAAAACACAGCAGCTGTTAAACCTAGGATGCATAAAGATTCCTCAGGCATCTGTTTCCACCAGTAAAAAGCCCACCAACAATAAGACCAACAACCAAAAAAAATCCCAACAACAACAACAACAATTTCAGTAGTTATAATCAAAGACAACTACATGACTCCTGACAACACTGGGCTCTTCATTCTCTAAACCACAGTTAAATATGTGAAGCAATTCTTCACTTATCTTGGCTGCAAAACCACTTTCAGCTCACTAAACTTCAAAATGAGGGCTGCAAAAAACACATAGTAGAGGTGGATAATATTCCTATACCTTTTATCCCAGGAGGCCATCCCATAGTGTGTTACAGGTGATCAGACCTACTCCTTCTAAGAGACTTGAGCAGAAGATACAAACCTGATGCCTGGTGTATTTTACTAGGAAAGTTCTTCTCAAGTCCAGATTTCTAGCCAACTTTAGGAAGAAAGTGCCTAACTCCTTACATTCTTGGCTCACTTTAAGATTGTTGTTTCCTCACCTGTGCTCTTACACAGATCCTGTTTGCAGGAGAGTAACTCTCAAGCTGAAATGATCTCCATTCTCTTGTCATCGAGATGAACTGCATTTCAGTTAATGTAGGTGTCCAAACCAAGTTTTTCAGGTATCTTACTGCTTTGTAGTAGCTCAGGTTATATTAAATAGGAAGAAAGAGATACCAATCGAGAATACTTCACTTCATTCAAAGACAGGATCAAGAACAGATGAGACAAATTACTTTGCAAGGACACCTATTCTTTTTGACTACAAAGGAAAACTGGCTGACTAT
Source organism: Chloroceryle amazona (assembly GCA_027560015.1). Taxonomy (NCBI): domain Eukaryota; kingdom Metazoa; phylum Chordata; class Aves; order Coraciiformes; family Cerylidae; genus Chloroceryle; species Chloroceryle amazona. The sequence goes on from JANHFX010108731.1 coordinate 209,309, forward strand.
CTTAGATCAAGATTATTCAATGTTAGGTGACTTAGAACAGGTGAAAATACTGCTGGGCATTGTAATGCTTCATTATAAAGTGGTACCTGGCAGCACTGACAAATGTGTATGATCAAAGCAAGTACAAGCAGCACTTCAAAACACCAGGCTGCATCAATCCTGACAACTGTACGTCTTCTTCAGCTACATTTAACATACACTGTTTCTGAACATTCTTGCAGAAACCTGGGTTTTCTGCAAGGGTGAGTGAAAGCCTTCACACATTCCCACAGCTGGTTGTCTCCGTTAACAATACCTGTCACCTTCATGGAAACAAGGAAACTGTATGGCAAAATAAAAGTGGAATATATTTTGCAGACATTTAAAGGTCTTATTTAGATGTGCAGCTATTTCTATGGTGTTAAACCCCCCTTCTAAAAGGCTTGCAGTGAACTGGAGTAGGTTTGCAAATGTAAAGAAATCACTTTTTTTTCAATACAGAATTCAGTCCCACCATCCAGAAAGTTTAGCCACTGGTGGTTTACTGTATCCTGTCAGAAAATTTAGAAGATTATTGAACCACCAGCAATAATCCTTCTGAAAGGATTTTTATGTATGATAAAAATATACCTCACATCCAGCTTAAAGTCATTGTGATTTAGTATTGGATACGATGTTTTGAGTGCAATGCTTACCAGGATAAGCAATCCATTAAAGAACTGACTTTGAAAACTAAATTCCACCTTAAAGGCTGCAGGTTGCTGATGGACATCAAAACTAAATTAAAGAGCTTGACTTATATGTTCAGATTATTATAGCATGTCTATTTAATTTCTTGACCAGGTGATGTGCTTATGTTTCCACCAGTTGTATTTCTTAAGGCAAAGCACCTGCTTAGGAAATGAAGTAAATACAGAATGTCAGTAGAGAGAGGCAGAAGAGAGGCAAGCCTTTGTTTCACTGGACTTTAACCAACATGAAAAAAAGAATACTTATAATTTAAAGAAAGGGTTCTTACTACTTTGCACATGCTTTTTGGCACCACAATAAAATCCCTCCATTCCACAACCCTCCATGCCAATTTAGGAAATCATGTATCCAGGTTTCTTCTGGACAAGTGGTAACAAGTCCTAGAGTCAAGTCCCAGAAGTAGTGAAGAAGGTGTTGATGGTATTTTTTCTTTGTTGACTGCATAAAGGAGTCTAGATCAAATGCAGATATCTGCTTTCTTAAAGTCAGAAGTTAGCTGAGATCATTGCACCACTGAAGGAAAATCTCATTTCAGGCATAAACATTTTCTTTGTCTGATTTTTATCACTGCTAATATTGGTTTTGATGGGTTTTTTTTCAGAACCTTATGTTTGATCCAGAAACACCTAAGATTTTTTTTAACATAGTGTTTCATAGGTCATGATTTCAAGGTTGAGTATCAAACTGTATTGATTTACACAGTTTGTAAAACAAGAGAAAGAATTATGATATAGCATCCCACACAAAGTTTCTCTACAAGTATTTCAGATTAAAAAAACCCTACTGTTGTGTTTATGCAAAGACATGGGGTTGTAAATTACCCATTAATCTAGCAGGTCCTAGACATGATGTGGGAATTAAAGGCATTTCTGTAATGCCCCCATTCTGTCTGGTTTTGACACAGTTAAATTACAAGCACGCAGTGAACAGCTGGTAGAAACAGCAACTATTCTTCTTGCTAAACAATATGAAGCAAGGGAGCAACTTTTCAGGTTGTTTTCTAAACCATCATTGTTCAACTCATTGTTGACAAATTAAGAAGCAAACAGAATCTAATCAGATTCCAATAACATGTTTTCAATACGCAAACATCAAACATTTCCTTATGGAGTATATTCACGTAGCAACTGCATATGTCAATTCACATATATTTTGACTAGAATGTAATGGAAGGACATTCAGCAGCCCTGTACACAATTTCCCCCATTAGGGGAACGATTCAGAAATATGTTCATTTTCTCATGTCATTTAGTGTCCTGTCAGTCTTTGACAATCAGCATTCAGTGTAAGCACTATTAAAAGTAATCGACGTTAACCATGTAAATGTAATTATCAATGGCCCTTAAAATGACAAGAATTAAGCATTTCACCAAGATTCTGGAGAGAATAGACAAAACAGTCCACCCTTGCCAATAAATGCTTTGAGCACCAAACACTCCTTACATGAAGGCAGCAGCAATCAGCTCATTTAGCAACATTCTTGAGTTAATGTTATCAAAACATCAAAGATGTTTAAAATACTTATCCGAGGTAAGAATAAGCAACTTGCATATGCATTTTGTGTTCACAAATCCATCTGAAAAATGTGACCACAGCAGGAATGAAGGGCACAATACTCAAGGTATGATATGCACATCTAGTTTGAATATTTACTTGTAATTTCTCCATAATCACAGCTTTGAAATCTTGTGCAGTATACTGCATTAAACAAAGTATTCACAGAGTTCTCTGAAATTTTACCATTAGGAAGTAAAGCACATGGCAAAAGTCGGTCTTGCTGTTTAAGTAAAAAAGAAAAAAAAATGCAGATAGAGAGATATTTGCCTTCTCAGTATGCTATGGTGGGTTCTGGATATTACCAACTTCTTAACATGTCACTGCAGAGAAATGGTAACGATAGTTTTGTACTTGATAATAGAAAAAGCTAAGAATTTAATTCTAAGAGATAACAAAATTTAGAATTTAGGTGGCTAATACTAGCTGAGCTGAACCAAGTATCAGACATACACAAATGTAATTTAGGAAACTACTGTCTAGACTGTAACATGAATTACTTAGGTATACAGTAAATGACAACCTGGTGATTGGCAAACAATATTGTATAGATGCAACATCATCTGTTAGACTTGATACAAGTTTTTAACACATGTCATTACTGAGCTAGAAAACCGGACAAGTTTACACAGTATTTAGGGAAAGATGTAAACCAGCTGGAGAGACACCAACAAGTAGCAATAAAAATGATCTTGAAAACTTTGTCTGTTAGGAATAGTTGAAAGGGTGCTTTATTTTTGAGAAGGAAAGACTGAAAGAAAATATGATTATAGGGGAGGGAGAGCGAGGGGGGGAGAGAGGGAGAGGGAGAGAGAGATAATGAACCCAAGGTGCAGCAAAAAAAAAAGATTCACTTTAAGTGCTAGGAAAGAGTTTGTTAAGAGTTAGGATGGTAAAATATTGGAATGAGTTGCCTTGGAAAGCTTTTAGACTCACAAGCAGTTAAATAGACAGTTGTAAGGTATGATATAGTAGATCTTGCCTAAAGTACACAACCTCTTGAAGCCCTTCTCATCTCAGTTTGTTTTTGATAGTACCACATTCAAGTTTAACAGATTCCCAAGCTGGGTTATTGTCAGTATTTTTCTTTCAGGGAAAACATTGTACAAAAATAGTAATATTTCTAAACTGGGATCACCTGATTTCTGTCTTATCTTCTAGCTGTCTCTGTCCTAGTAAATAAGATGAGTTAGGCACATAATTTGCAGACTCTGAGGACAAATGGCATGTATGATTGATCAGTAAGTATTTGTACAGACAAAGTCTCTGACTTGCCTAAACAAAGTCTGTACACACACAGACTGCTGGCCCTCAGGACCATGTGGAGAAAGCTCTAGCTAGTACTGGTCAGCACTGCATCAGGGACATTGCAACAATTAATACAGAGAACAACAGGATAGTGCTCAAGCCACAGCACAGCCTTGGTTTGAATATTTTAAAAGCTCTAAATCCATTTACCTTAAAACTTGAAACTTGGAAAATATTTCAAATTACTGGATATGCCCTCAGGAGAAAAACTAAAATACTATAGTTAGTGTATCAAGTGCAGAACCACAAAGTCTCCATAAGCTATTTTATACATCTTTGACAGTATTACATTAGACTTTATGATGAGAAATGTGCAGTTTAAAAGACTAGAGAAATGCAAACAGTTCAAACAGATTCTTTAAATTTACATTCTTTTCTGGCTGAAGTTGCAGCTTGCAGGGGCTGAACTGACATGTAGAGTTTCTGCTTTTCATTATTCTATTTGTGCATCATGCACATGGTACAATAGTAAAGGTTGCAGTGGCAATGGTTCTTCAAGTTCGATTCACTTTATTCAAAGGATCCTGTCCCTATTTTTCTGAAGCTCATACAAATCTTAAAAAAAGTAATAAATCAAAATACCTTTTTATTTAAATTCCAGAATTACATGTCTACACAGTGAATGCCACAGATATGGGTTTGGTTGTTGTTTTTTTTTCATAAATTCTAATTATTTGGTTAGATGTTCACTGCTAGATTCATTTATGTCTTTAAAATACTCCAAAGTTTCAGTGACTTAATATTTCTAACAATTTAAAAGTAATTTTCTTTACTGTGTTAAAGAAGAACCATAATTTTAGTAATAAAGAAGAAAAATAATTTAACATTTGAAGTATATGTTTAGAGAAGATGGAAATTAAAACCTCTCTCTTACTGTGAAGGTCCAAATCAGCTACATTTTCATGAAGCTAAATCAAAATTTTAAGGATTATATACTTGTTTTCTGTTAACAACCTCGCTTCTGTTTCCATCGGTGAACAGTTTTGGTTATTCTTTTCACTGAAAAGCATCTTCCTGCACATTGTGGTAAGAAGCTAAGCTATGTTAAATTCCATTAGTATTTTGGAAAAATATTATGACTAAGGAATGCTGAAAAGATCTGTTAATGTGGCAACTAGAGTTATCAAAGAATAATTCAAGTTTATCAGTCACGGTACTATTCTCATAATCATAGCTTAGGAGACGTCATTCCATTACCTATTTTTAAATTGAACTGTCATTCATTAGTGGCTGACACAACAAACTGACTTGATTTAAAAAAAATAAGAAAAAATATATAGAAAATGTAATTATTCCAGTTCTGCTTAAGTAAAATCTTTCTACTTCCAAACAACTTTGCACTGTTTATCTCCAGGTTCTTTCATTTTTGTAACAGAATATATTTTCAATTAAAGACTGCTAAAGCCATTGATTTATCCATTGTGATGAAACTAGGCCAGCAGGCACAACTGCAACTGAAGATTTTATTCATTTTATAAAACAAATAGGTCTGAGCTAATATGGCAAGTTTCTGATGTCACTGGACTAGAAATTGTTAATTGCTTCCCTGAACAGGCCTACATGCCCTAGAGAAATCATATCAACAGAAAAGTTGTAAAATATTTTGCCTCAAGTCTCAGAAACAAATTAGGGGCTAGTTTTTGCCTGAAAATCAAAATAAAGCAAATGTTGCAGACAGAGATTAATGGAATTATAGTTGTTTTGCAAACTATTTGGTGGCGTAAACTAAACCTAGGTTCTTAAAGACTTTTGGAGATGTCTCACTGATTCACCAGGAGAAGGGGTCTGACATCACTGGAAAAAAAGTAGCCTATTATTAAAATAAGGATCTGTTTGTGCACAGACCTCCTTAAAACCCAACAACTTCCTGAGGAGTCACAGTCTAAAACCATCACCTGACCACATTCGATTACCTGGCTATGTTAGAGCAGGTATCCCAGCTACATGGTTACATCAGGATCTCAGACCACTCTTATCAGGGGGACATTTTTGGCATTTAGAAGCTCCAGATTCTTTTGGAGTTCACCTGGCTGCATAATTCAGTTGAAAGTAAATGTCTTTCAAGCAGCTGATAACTGTATTAATGTCATCAGTCTGCCTCTGGCAAAATACATAATAAAATATTTTGCTTCATTTTCAAAGACATACACAGTAAATTAATTGCTAAAATTTATATTATCCAAGGTATTAACAAAGGAAAATGTATTAAATCTGTGAATAAAAACATAAACATATTAATGCAAACCCTTCAACTGATTAAAGGTTTGATAAACTGTAAAATGAAAGATCTTGCATGAAAGACTTTTTAAAATAAAATAAAATAAAAAGGAAAACGTTGAATTTCCTGGTGGTTTTGGAACTTAACATATAAAATTTCTTTTCTATTGGTATGGTCTTCCAGTAGAGGACTTTTTGCAACTCTCGTGAGTTGCAAACAAATGGAAAGATATCCAGGTATCCACTGAAAAAATCTGAGTTTCTGGGCATGAAGTAGAAAGGTGAGGACCATTTTCCACTCTTCCAAACACACATTCATTTCTGTTTGGCAACAGCTTAGCAAAATGTAAGCAAAAAAAAAATAAAAATCAATGGAACGTCAACAAACAAACCTTATGGTTTTATGCCATTAACCTCTTTCTGGGAGTTTTCAGTAGGAAGCTTTAAGCAGAAATAAACAAAGCATAGAAGTTCTTTAAATCAGTTTAATGCTGTAATTTGGAATTTGAGCGTTGGAAGATAAATGCTTAATAATTGAGAAAAAAGAGCTAGTGAAAGAATGAGCATCTAGCAAATCATAGTATGTGCAAATAGGAAACAATTTATCGGTTCAAGGAGAGAAGTAAATTAGTGTTCCAATTATTATGCTTGCAGAATTCCTTAGTGAGTAGTTCCCATTGTTAGGCAACCTAAAATAATTCAGTTTTGCAGGATGAGTTTTCCACGTAACTTGTGAAAATCTAACCGTAAGACTCAATAAGGTTGATGGGAGCCTTATGACTGATCTCTCTTTACCAATATGCTAGAGGTATTTACCTCTGAGCTAGTTTTTAAAGGTGTTCAGATCTTGTGTTCAGAGTTGATTAGACTCCAACAGCCTACACTAGGCAAACATTTGCATGTGATAGAGAATGGTTATTTATTTCTCCAAGTGTTGTTTTGCAGAGTTAGTCAAAGGGAAAGTCTGCCTTAACTGATTTGGATAATAAACATCTCTTCTTGTATTATACTTTCAGTTTTACCAAAAAATATGGTTATAAAAAAAAGATTATTCACTTTTATATCTTGTGCTGCTTAAAGAACTTTAGAAGATTGGAACTTCCAAAAGAGTCTTCAGCATGTCAGCAGTGATAACAAAACTGTTATGCAGAGTGGGTTTAATGCAAAAAAAAATAAATTTTATATATATATATCTCCCATAGACACACAACTCCCAGATTAGTTTATTCTGCACTTTAGCTGCAAAATGCTTTGTTCTCATTTAAAACATTTTAAAGATCTTTACCACCAGGAAAGATTATATCTGAAATGCTAAAAAAACAGACAACCAACCAACACAGAAGTTAAATTAATTATAGAGAAACCAAAAGCACACCAGAACACCTCCAGCTTAGAAAAACAATATTATCTTTCCAAAACGTTTACAATATTCAAAGCACAGAGATATAAAGCAAGCAACTTTGTGAAGTCCTCATTCTTCAGCAGCATATGCATCCTTGAAAATAAAAAGGATATCATCACTTTCTATTATTTCACATTAAGGTCATCCTTCTTACCCTCTTTCATTAGTGTGACTCTAAGCTTGACTCTCAAGTCACATCAACCATATTGTTCAGATAAGAAAGACAGAAAGCAATATACATCCTGGGCCAGTTCAGAAGTAAATGGCCAAAAATAAGCCTAACAAAACCACCTAAACTCTAAATATTGCAATGGCAAAGCCAACAAGCAAATACTTATACCACTGGCCATCCTATCTTTCACATGATTTTGATTAAATCACTGAATATTTGCAAAAGCAAGCCTCAGAACAAGCTGAACTTTAAGGTCTGTATGTCCATCCTGAAAGCATCCCTCAATAAGAGGCTTTGCTGGCTTTCTTCACTCTCTTCCAAGTGGGCCCATGTTGTTCTCCCTCTGAGGGGCACCTGTAAATCTACTTTCTCCTGACAACATGTCTAAAATCAGTCCTTTCCAAACAAGCTTGTCAAAAGTGATATATCACACAGAGCTAAAAGATGCTGCAACAGAGGCCCAACACACACATTTCCCTTCCTTACACCTTATTCTTTGACAGTTTTTGGCAGTTATATCCAGCTCAGTTCAACCTGATTTTCTTGAAGAGACAGGCTGCGCTATGTTGTTTTCTGTTGGTGGTTGTCTCCCTCTAATAGAGACCTCATTATCCATTCACCCGTAATCATTCCTGCATAACTAGCATTTGTTAGCATGAGAGAAGCTAGTATAGCTTTAAGAAATAATTAAAAATTAATAATTTTTCTCTTTTTCTTTTTACAGCTAGCTTTGGAAGTATAAATCTTGATAGGGTACTGAGACTACACAAAGATTATACTCCTATGCAAGCATGGGCTTTTTTGTCTTTTCTTCCCGTAAAACCCTTGACTGTTCTTTGACTCCACCATCATGGTCCATTCATCCTTTTTCCACCTATTTTCTCTCTTGCACAAATACACACACACATACAGAGCCTGAATTAACTCAATGCATTGAGGAAACGAAATGGTGAAAGGAGGAGAGAGCACATGATACCCATAAGTAAACAGAACATATTAACTTGCCCATTCTTCTCAGTAACAAATGTTTACACCAACCCAAGGGTGACAGCTTTACCAACAATATAAAATACTTGGAGTGTAAGGTAATGTTTTATCTTCTAATGTAATACATTTGAATCCTAAAATTGCTGAAGTGTTTTCAGCAATGATTTTCAGAGGGACTGACATTAAGGTTTATAACCAGCAGTATTACAGGGCACTCTTGACTGAATGGAATAATGGAATAAGGTGATAGTATGTGTCTTGTACCTACCAAACCATTTATCTTTCACTGTATTTGTGTTTTTCTTAACTACAAGGCAATGGACTAAGTGAGAGGCATAATTATTCCTATCAAAGGAAAAGCAAAAAAGATGAGGGGTAGAGTAAGCACAAATCAATACTCCCACAGGCAAACAATTGCAGTAGAGGTGCACATTGTATTAATGAAGAGTGAATATTGATTTAGTTAACAGCAATGTTCCAGTAAACTTTCATAAACATCTGTGACCCTGGTTTGTGAACTCTTCCATGAAGACAAATCCCATTATCTGTATGGATTCCTGTTCATTTATAGAGGGCCTCTTCCATGAAAAGTATTTTAAAGGACTAAGGATGACTAACAGCTGAGCAGGTTTGAAGAGTTAATAGAAACTTTTATCAGGCCATTAAACTTTAATTCTTCCCACAGTTCCTAGGAATCTACAAATCTTGATCTAGTCAAAGTCCAGTCCTGAACTTGAAAAGATACACAGGTAAACAGTCTGACATGGCAGATACTGCTCTGAAAATTCCTTGGAAGCTGGTTGCTTTTTCTGTTTGCATGCTTATAGTTCATAACTTTAGATGCAACTTCACTGTTTCGAGACAGTCTGTATTCTATTTCACACATCATTTGAAGTCATGAAAAAAAAAATAGAATACAAATAGTGAGGTGTTTGGTTTTGATTTGCATTTTTTTTCCCTCTAGAATGAAACTGAGGAGTAAAAGTCCTTTAAATATTTCTGCAAGTATACTGAGAAAGAAAGAAGGCTGCAGTATTAATGTCTTTACAAATATTGGTTAAATATAGCTGTTGTTTGTTAAAAATATAGCTAAAATTGCCTTTTAAATAAAACCAGAGGTTTGCAAGTGTCAAATATAGCTTTCAGCACTGTAGTCCAAGTATACTTTGATGAAAGGCTGTAACTCTTCTAATTTTTAACAATTAGGAAAAGAAGAAGAAAAATAATTCTTTTAATTCCTGTTGACCTCAGCTAATATAAAGGTTTTTTACAGTATAAATGCATAAGCATATTTAGTCTAATGGATCTTTTTAAAATCTTACTTCAGTATCAATCCCATACTTTCTTTCCAAGTGTTCGCTTCTAATCAGAAAAGGGTACAACTTTGTTTCTATTCAAGCAGGCCAGGTGACTGAAGATTCAGTTTGCCCTAGCTGTGTCAACAAGGTGTCTACCAACACACTAATGTTATTCTTAATTAGCTTACACAGAATTATTTTAGCTTTTAGCCAGTAAGAAGGATTGAATTGACCATTCAGCTAGAGATATAGGTGCCTACAGGTGAGATAGGTGTCTAAGGTCTCATTATAGTCAAAAGCAATCTAGTGAATATAATCAATGGCGAGTGATTCAGTGGACCAGTCACTTGGACAGAATTATACTACTTAAATATAAGCAATGGCATGTTGTTGTACCTGAGATGCTTTAGGGTTAAAAGACATAGGAAACATCAAATAACACAGCACTGAATGGTGAGCTGAGCCCCCAGGTCTGGACTAGCAGCAGCCAGGATATTGAAAGGTAGCCGTCTCCAGTGTCACCAGACAAACTCTGATTAGGCAAAGGAATCAGTGCCCCTTGCATCTTCAGTCCAGAGGGGCAGATCACTACTTCCATTACCATTTATTAAGTCAATATATGATGGCTCGACTGATATAATACTTCGGGACTATAATTCCCTCCAGTGACACTCAAAATCTGTTGACTATGCATAATCTAGTCGTGCTTCCTGCATCGCCACTGTTAGATAATTAAAAGGTCTGACCCACAGCTAATAGTCCCCCTGTTTAAGCTGAGATCAGAACAGGGCTTGCCAGGTTCACACTCCAGGACACAAATTCCTTTGAAGCAGAGTGCTATCATTAGGGTCACACCACATTTCTTCTCCCAGGAAACCAGGAATTTCCACCCTCCATTATGCTACAGGGATACTGAAGGGAAACTTGGAGGGAAAGTAATGCTCCATTGAAAGTACAGATGGATACATAGAAAGAAAGAGCCTCACCCTACTTTTGAATCCAGATAAACCTTGGATCCTTCTGCAATTCATCTGAAAGTGACAGGCACTTTCCATAAACAAAACAAAACTGAGTGCATTTAAGATGTCATTCAGTCTCTAAAAGATGGCTATATTTTTTTCAGTGACTACAAGGGAGTTTTGGCAGAGTCAAGTTCTCATTTATTCCCTTTGGCTAGATAGGATAAATTCAGCCCTTCTGGCTAGAAAATAGTCAAACATAACACAGGACAATTATTTTCTCCTATTTCTCAAAAGACATTTGTGATGATTCTGCTTAGACAATTTCAGTTCTACCACAAATAAACATTTTATCTCAAAAATAATATTTGTTCTGGATTTTTCTTCTGTCCCAGAAAAAATGCTCAACTCAAACATGCCATCTCTAATTTTAAAAATTAAAGAAATAATGATTTTACTCAAAGTTTCTTTATACCACATTATGTATATATCTACTCTGACTTCAAACATGGAAGTTTCTACAATTCTTTTTCAGACATTAGACTATGATCTAACAGAGCTTACCCAGATAATGGTTAATAGTCCATAAACAAACACAGGAAAGGAGGTATTAAAATGTTCTTTACACAATACCCCAAATATGTTTCCTATGCACATCATTTTGGAAGATATTTCAATGCTGTGAAATGCTGGAAAGGTTTTTCCTCTGAGAAAGTTTTGGTGATAAACCGTTACACATAAAGACAGCAAGAGAAAAACACCAAAAAATTTTTAGGCATGTTCAAGATAAGTTTTTGTATTAGTAGGGTTAGAAAGAATGCATTATACTTCTAAAGTAGCATGAAGTTTTTTTAGTCTTTCCTTCATAAAAGATATTCAGGAGTGGGTGTATTAATACATAGCCAAACTCATTCTTTCTGTTTCTACTATGGAATTTTGTATTATGATACCACCAAAAAGTTTTTTGCTATTTTTGGTGAAGCAAATTAGGCAAGTGAAAAGGGAAACTGGCTGGGTATTTCTTTACTTTTGAAATGATCTGTAACTAACAGCTCAATAACTTTGCATTTCTATTATTTATATTTATATTATCTAGTAATATGTCAATTTATAGTTATTTGTAATATTATTTTTGAAATAATTTTATTATTTCACTTTCATAATCTTATTATAGCCAAAAAAAATATTATCCAATCCACTGGCTTTATAAATATCAGGCAAACATTTACCTGACTAATTTAATGGGGTTTATATCAAGGTAATACATGTGTTATTTTTAACTAAATTATTTCTATTTTAGTCTTTTTTTCTTATTTTATTCTCTTTAAATTATATATTTCTAGAAATCTAAAGTATAATCATCACAACAGAATTGTATTCTCCAACCAAAACATATCTTTGTGTACATGTATTGTGCTTTGTTGTTATTCAGAAAAAGATGTATATCAGTGCATTTTAAAGAATGCTATTGTTCATACATAGATTTTATTTAAGAAAAAAAAAAATGAAAATGTCAGGTACCATGTAGAAAAATCAACAGGACCATCCTCTTTTTGGAAGCAAGAAAATAAATCCTAGGAGAATTGTCATTTCATATAATGATTTAGCAAGTATATTTGCTCTCAGTAAGATATATTAAGATACTGATGAAAATTATTAGACATATCAAACTTGAGAATGCACAAGTGTTATAGTAGATATATATATAAATATAGAAACAGCTTTGTATGAACTAAAATAAAGCCAAAATTTTTGTCCAAATGGGAATACTCTGCTCCTCAAGTCTCTCCTAAAATTTGTTCTCTTTTCTTGTGAGAGGACTATTTAAGAGGCCTAAAGTAGCTCCAGCAGGAAAGGCAATGGACTAAGCAGTACAGAATGAGGAACTGGAGGAAGATTCTGTAGGATTTAAAAAGTATTTCCACACCTATGTATGTGTGACTTTCAAGTTTTCCATCTATACACAGAACCAAGGAATGTTAGAGGTTGTAAGGGACCTCTGGAGATCATCTAGTCCAGCTGCCCTGCTAAAGCATGTTCACATAGAACAGGTTGCACAGGAATGTGTCCAGGTGGGTTCTGAAAGTCTCCAGAGAAGGAAACTCCACAATCTCCCTGGGCAGCCTGTTCCGGGCTCTGTCACCCTCACAGCAAAGAAGTTCTTCCTCATGTTGAGGTGGAACCTCCTGTGTTCCAGTTGGTGACCAATGCCCCTCATCCTATCACAGGGCACCACTGAAAAGAGTCTGGTCCCATCCTCTTGACACCCACCCTTTAGATATTTATAAGCTCTGATAAGATCCCCTTGCAGTCTCCTCTTCTCCAGGCTAAACAGTCCAGTCCCCCAACCAACTTCGTTGCCATCTGCTGGACTCTCTTCAGTAGTTCCCTTTCTCTCTTGAACTGGGGGAGCCCAGAAGTGGACACAGTACTCTAGATGTGGCCTCACTAGGGCACAACAGAGCAGGAGAAAAACCTCCCTCGACCTGCAGTTCACAGTCTTGTTAGTGCACTCTTCCTATTCTTATGCACATACCTTACTGAACACTAAACAGTATACTTTAGTGACTGCAAATAGTTAATCTAAAAAACACGACAGAAAGATAAAAGTAGTACAGTATACGAGCAGTGCAATCCCCACAACCATTAAGTTAGCTCCTTTCTTATTAATACCTGAGAAAGTATCCAGGTCCAGGAGGAAAAAGTAAGACTGACATAAAGAAACAGTAAGAATATAGAAGCATCTGCTCTACAGCATCAAAGGACTCTGCTTCAGCTGTTTCATTTCCTCCATTCCACCCAGTCAAGATCTCTCGTAAAGCTGCATGTGGATGTCCTCTAATAAGTCTATTGTGAATAGAAGGGAAATGTCCCCAAGTCTATCCTTTTCTTCAACCTTTAGCATACCAGACTCCATTTATTTTATTTTTGCTTCTTTTCAGTGTTTCCTTGTTGCATGAATCGTATCTGAATACATGATTCCTCATGAATTATGATTAGAGCTGTCATTACAAGCATGATTGAACACTTGCTGCCAAGTAGACTTGCCTAGACTTGCAAATTCTTTTCACAGGAAGGAGAGGAAAAGAAAAGCAAACCCAGGATGACTTACAATTTAGAAAGTAACAGAAATAAGCAAGCCTGATTGTACTATGTTTTTATTTAACATGGCCTTCCTTTTATTTAGCTGAGCCTGATCTCTTATTGTTTCAAAAAATATTCCTGGCTCCCAACAGGTTTGTAATTGATGAATTTCACAAATTTCATTCACTTCACCCATTCTTCATAATTTTCAGAAACATACCCACTGGATGTCCTTTCTGCCTGATCTTAGAGACACCTTCACAGAACTCCAGAAGGTCATTGTGGTGAGATTTACCTTTCTAGAAGCTGCACTGAGCAACTGTTTCCAGTAGAATGCCCTTATTCTCTTCTGCATTATGGATGCTGACATATTATCAGGGAAGGAATTTGAATTTGCAAATAGTTCCACTTGGGAAGAAAAGAATGGATGAGAGTTAATTGGGATCACTCATGCTTATCAAATTTTATTTACAAATATGCAAAGCTGGTCAGTTTAAGCTGCCATGGAAATTATTTATTGAAGATAGTGTCGATGACAGAGATGGTATACTAGTCCAAAAGGGTTTCCTTATTTTTTCAAAAAATCATGTTTCAATCATTTAAAAGATGTGATAAATGGGCACAAAGATCACCAAAACCCCTTAGTCCCGTTTAAAATGACAACTAGCAAAATAACCGTAGGGAAAAATAAACAGAATGGGAATATTCCCTTAAAACACTTTGCTGGAGACCTTCATTCATAGTTATAGCAGAGGACAACTGGCCCTAAAGAAGTTTCAGGTATGACTGCTACCTTTTCAAATGCATTATGACAGCATTTGCTTATTGCTGTAGTTCTTAGAAATGAACTAACAAAACAAAAATTACAAAAAATAGAAAGCCAAAGAGAGAAAATTTTCCATATAATTTTACCTATCTACAAGTGCCAAACATCTGCAATGAAACTCACTTCTTTTTCTTATATCCCCTCTTTGATATTTCTCCTTTTTCAGCAGTTATCTGTTTTAGACATCCAAACCCATGCATTTTCCAGCACTGTGACTGTGATGAGAAAGATAGCTGAAAACAACATATTTAACAGGCTCATTCGGGGTTTGGTGCTACCAGTATAAAAAAGATCAGGATGTGAGATTGTAAAACTGCAGCAGGAAAGCTGCAAGTATCATTCAACATCAGAAAGCCAGAAGAATATTTTTCTGCCTTTACCTTTTTCCCCTCTCTCCTTTGTATTGTCACCATGTACCTTCATATTGGTGACATTAAGAAAAAAAGACTCCAACAAGAACAGAAACAGTTCAGTCCACTGCAACTTTTTCACAGGAAGGAAGGGAAAGGGCTCTGTCTGCAATAAGGTTTCAGAGGCAGTCATAATAGGTTATTGCCATGTAAAAGCCAGTACAGCTAAAGCAATGAGAACTGGGAATGCTGTTGAAAGAACATCCTTATTTTAAAATCTACAGTTCAAAGAAGTTTTAAATATGGAAGTAAACACAATTTGCAAAAGGAGTAAGTAGAGGACGATGAGCCTGATGAGCTAGACTCATTACTACATCCTGGGTTAGCTGCTTAATGACAGTTTTAGCAAGAGACACATACCAGCAACTTGAACAATCTCCAACTTTTCATGTTATTGACAGAAAAGTAATAAAGTAGGAAGGTAGGAAAATTTTAGCAAAGTAATAGAATGTTATACATGCTTCATTTTCTAATGTATCCAAATCAAAAGTATCCTACAATGAATATTTACAATTTTGTGGGGTTTATGCTTAGACAATTAGGTCCAAAAATAATGACTAAATCTTCCTTAGTGACTTTTATGACATGATATAAATATGTATAACTACAGGTATGCTTTAAGTGTACTTGCTTTCATGTCCTGAAACAACAAAGTTCAGTAAATCCTACCTTCAAAAAAAAAACCAAACACAACAGACACATAAAAAAAAACCCACACAAAAAAACAAACAAGCAAACAAAAAAAAAAAAACAGCAAACAAAAACAAGCAAACAAATAAAACAAAAAACAAGCAATAAACCTACAATGAAAAAAGCCAGAAACTTTCCAGGTACAGACTAATTTAGATCGGATTCACCTAGAACTTTCCAATTCGGATGACAAATACTTTATATTTTTGTATGGTCCACATAAGAAGAAAGTAAAGAAAAAGCATTGCTATGGTCTGACATCAGAAAACTTCCACCACAGAGGCACTACTGATAGCAACCTGTACTACTTTTGAATGCTACAGAATTAAATTTCTTCACAGTAGTTTGTATGGTGCTGTGTTTTGGATTTGTGATGAAAAGTGTTGGTAACACAGGAATGTTTTAGCTATTGCTGAGCAGTGCTTACAGAGTCAAGACTTTTTATGCTTCTTACACCATTCCACCAGCAAGTATGCTGGCTGTGCACATGGAGCTGGAAGGGGACATAGCTGGGACAGCAGACCCCAACTGACCAAAAGGATATCACAAACCATATAACGTCATGCTCAGCCATAAAAGCTGGAGGAAGAAGAAGGAAGGGAGGGATGTTGGGAGTAACAGCATTTGTCTTCACAAGCAACTGTTACACAAGACAGAGCCCTGCTTTCCATGGTTGTACATGTGCCTGCTGATGGGAAATAATGAATGAATTCCTTATTTTGCTTTGCCTATGCACACACCTTTTTCTTTATGTATTAAAATGTCTTTATACCAACCCATGGGTTTTCTCACTTTTACCTTTCTAAATCCCTTCCCCATCCTGATGGAGGGGAGAAAGAGTGAGCAGCCCTGTGAGACTCAGCTGCCTAGCAGGGTTAACCCACAACAGAACCACGACAGAGAAGGACAAAAAAAAAGATCTCTTTTACAAGTTAGAGAACACATTCAGATGACTGGGTGATGGAAACAATGACCTAAAACCTCAAACTGTTTATACAGACAATGCAAAAACAGACAGAGAGAGAAGCTACAAAGAACATTCAGAGCAGGGAGCTGACTGGTGGAAAATTTACATGTGTGTTTCCAAATATATCTGAGCTATACTCTGTGCTAGCTTGTGTCCCATTTCCTCAGAGCACAGAGTGAGTCTGTATTTCTCCATATATTCTTTTTAAAAAAAGAAACCTGGAACAAGTAGAATAAAGACATGTATTCCTTTCAGGCAAATCTTCAAAATTTTTGTCATCCTCCCAAGACAGGAAACAAGCTATGTTCTCTCTCTTTGAATTCAGGTTCATGTTCTGCAGAGGATCTTGATATTTACAGTACAACTTATACATACAACTGGGCAATACTACCCATTGAGAATGGGAGTTTTTGCTTACCTATGAAACCCAACAGGCTGAAACCTACTAAATTTTTGGCTGTGCGTTTAAAATTAGTAAATAGAAAGAACAGCAAGTCTGAAGTCCAAATAAAAATAGAGCATATCATTATTTTCTAAGTAGCTTTGGAAAGGAGTCTTTTTTGGATGTGCCTCTATACTAAAGCAGTATGCGAGGTTCTGTATCGAACTGGACTTTAGCTCGCCCACACTGAAGAATTGTTCATTTCCCAGGGATGTGATACGGGGCCAGAATAGAATCAAGAACATGCCATGTTTTATCTAGTGTGAGTATAGGTAACTACCTCCAAGGAGAGTATGCAAACACTAAGCAGTGCAGGCACAAGCCACTGGACATCATTGGGATTTAGAAGGTCTCTAGAACCAGTGCCTATAGGAACATAGATGCAGTGTGTGATCAGATGTGATCAGTCACAAGTGTACATTTATTTTAAGCCATTTAGCTGTTGTCGTATCTTAGCATCATGGTTTTATCAAAAGAATAACAAGACTTCTAAATAGCTTCTAAAAATTTAAAGTTTTGATATATGTTAAGCCACTAGGATACTAATCTATTCTTACTAATATCTTGAGAAGGAGGGTTTCCTTATTTTGTAAGTCCCATAATGCTACTGACTGTGTTACAAGGAAAAATGTTTGCTTCCCCAAAAATCTTTTCACACCACAAGTGCTCAGCTTTGGCCAAGGTAGTGAAGAAATATCTATTCACTTTGCACACAATGTGCTGCCCTTACAAGAGCAAATAAAATTATTGCAATCGCATGGAAAGAGTGAGGATGTAAAAGTATTCCTCACATTTTGAGGAGAAAATTTCAAGTCAGAGATTACAAATTTCACATCTGATACTCCAGCACTGTCTTAATAATGCTTCAACATTAGTTTGCTATGTACAAAAACCCCAGAGAAATAGAAATTAAACTACCACTGGTAAATTCTATTGTTAAACACCTGCCTTCCTGATTTTTTTTTTCCTGGGTGTAAGGGTATCACCATCATAGAAAATTCTTTTCACATAGCAGTTCCTTACAAATTGAACTAGCAACATTTAAAAATTATTTTGCATAAATAGAAGAAAAAAGATATATTAACATGAAAAATGTGTTCTATTTAAGATTTAAAGATTTAGGGTGGTCAGCCAGTAGGAAATTATTACATATGCAGTGTTACAGAAGCCAATGGTTCTCTTTAAAAGTCAGTCCCCCCTTAGGCACTGTGATTATCCTGTTCAAAGACTGTACATTCCATATATCAGACACAAAATTATTCTTTCCAATTTCACACAGGAAATAATTTCACATGCAACATTTCCAGGATGACAGTCCTGTTTCAGGGTGGAAAAATGCATCAAAACATGTGACTTCATAGCTACAGTTTTCATTCGTGTAACTGATCTGACATGAATGGAAGCTTCTCTATCCTTTAAACAGGAAGAATAGTGACAGTTTTATGCCAGGTTAATCGGAAACACCAGTTGCTTTTGCATTTTCTTATGACTCCAGCAAGACAGGAAATAAAATTTTCAGTAGTCTCTTTTTAGCTATTTCTAGACCTGTCTGGAACCAAGCTATTCCTTTTTGAAAAAAACCTAGAAAGTATAAAAAGTCTAAAACCAGCCCAGGGCTCTGTCTGTAATCCCATGGGCAAGGGGGATGACTAGCAATACACACCGAGAAAATGTCCCCACCAAAACTGGTAGCTACCTCCCACCTATCACAGGATCACAAAATGTTAAGGGTTGGAAGGGACCTCGAAAGATCATCGAGTCCAACCCCCTAACAGAGCAGGGTCACCTAGAGCAGGTCACACAGGAACGTGTCCCGGAGGGTTTTAAAAGTGTCTACAGAAGGAGACTCCACAACCCATCTGGGCAACCTGTTCCACTGCTCTGTCACACTCTCCATGAAAAAGTTTTTCCTTACATTTCTTTGGAACTTCCTATGCTCCAATTTGCACCCATTGCCCCTTGTCCTATCACTGGACATCGCTGAGAAGAGCCTGGCTCCGTCCTCCTGACACTCACCCCTTACATAGTTATAGCCATTAATGTGGTCACCCCTCAGTCTCCTCTCCTCCAAGCTTAAGAGACCCAGCTGCCTCAGCCTTTCTGCATAAAGGAGATGCTCCACTCCCTTAATCATCTGTGGCTTTGCGCTGGACTCTCTCAAGCAGTTCCCTGTCCTTCTTGAACTGAGGGACCCAGAACTGGACACAATATTCCAGATGCAGCCTCACCAGGGCAGAGTAGGGGGTGCGGAGGAGAACCTCTCTCAGCCTGCTAACCACACCCCTTCTAATCCACCCCAGGATGCCATTGGCCTTCTTGGCCACGAGAGCACATTGCTGGCTCATGGTCACCCTGATGGCCACAAGGACCCCCAGGTCCCTTTCACCTGTGCTACACTCTAACAGGTCAGTCCCCAAACCTACAGTTTATCCCAAGCTGCCTGTTGGGAATGGTCTATCATTCATGCTAACTAATGAATTACCTTTGAATATTATCTTTGATTCTACCAGTTGACATGGATAAAAACTAATAATTACATCTTATGGATAGAGACTGCACAATAATCAAGTCCTGGTTCTAGACAACTTAGTTTACTAGTAAAAATATAGCCATGGATATCAGATGACTCTGGGCTACAACAGATACTGAAGAGTATGTACTTTGTCATCTCAATATCCATTTTGTAGAACTAGAGGATTTGGTGGGATGGAATTTTCTTTGAATGTTTTTGTTTGATCATAAATACAAAGGGTATAAGGTGGTGCTCTCCATTAGTATTTCTGTTAATGACCTGAATAAGAATAGGCAGCAATAAATAAGTAAATAAGCTTGAAATTGGACTCTAGGCTAGAAAATGTTGCTTCTTCCAGCAAGCGCATTAAAGGATGGTATTAGAATTCAGAATGATGTTGACAAATCAGAGAAGTGGCCTAAAAATATGACACAATCCAATGAAGACAAGTGCTAGATTTTACTGTTTGGAAGAAATAATCAACTACACAAATATTGTGTGGAGAATGACTGAAAAAAAAATAGCAATAGCAGCTCTTCAGAAAACTGTCTATGCCCTATAATAAATAAATCACATGCTGATCATGAATCAACAGTATCATGCTGTAGTGACAAAGGTAAATGACAAACAAAGATGCAAATAGAATCATAATTTAGAAAACATGAGCATAATTCTTCTGTTGTACTAAGTGCATTGTTAAGGCCTCAGCTGAATACCATGTCCAGCTGTGGACATAAGACTTCAAAAATAATGTCAACCGACAAAAGAATTTGCTCTGCAAGCAATGAAAGCTATCAAAAGTATATATAAAAAAATGAACCTTGAGGATACATTGAAAACATTAATTAGTATTTCTTTAGGTTAAAAAAAAATGCATGGCAAGGTAACAGTCAGAAAAAAATTCAGAAAATATTCAGAAATTCTTAACCTTTGCTTTCCATGTCCACTGCAAAGAGGACAATAAAGCTTAAAGAGATTTTTAGGTGGGGCACACAGAAAACCTTCTGAATCTAGGCCCCATTAAGCCCTGGAGCAGGTTGTTGCTTGAGCAGGTTTGTAATCTCTGCCGTCAGAGATTCAACAGACACCAGTTGGGGAGAATTTCAGTATGTCACATTCTGCCTTAGGGCATCAACCTCTGATGGAAGGATCACGGGGAACAGAATGGTTTTTGATGCCCCTTCTATTCATTTTTCAGCAAGTCTATGATTAGAACCACAGTGGCTTGGATCACACCCAAGCACTCTCTTTACTAATGGTTTCAGAGCTGATATAAAATAAATAGACTCAAGTGTAGAAGGGGAAGGGGAGGTGAAAAAGAGATGAGAGTGGAGAAGAGGAATCTCTCTCCGGGAGACTGTAAATGTTTATAAATATCTAAAGGGTGGGTGTAAAGAGGATGGGGTCAGTCTCTTTTCAGTGGACGAGTAGCAATGGGCTCAAACTAGAGGAAGTTCCAGCTCAACATGAGGGTGATGCATCGCTGGAACAGGCTGCCCAGAGAGGTTGTGGAATCTCCTTCTCTGGAGATAACCTGCTCTAGCTGAACCTACTTTAGCAGGGGGGTTGGACTAGATGATCTCCAGAGGTCCCTTCCAACCCCTACCATTCTGTGACTGTGAAAAGCAACCAGTAATGAGAGAAGAAAAAGATCATGAAAGGGGGACAACTTTTCAGTGGGCTCTGGCTCATTAATGAATGTTGAGTCTGCAGCTTTTTACAGACAAAGTACTAATTAATTTGTTCTGGGACATGTTCAGGCCTGACTGGATAAAACCCTGAGCAACCTGATCTAAATTTAGATATGACCCTCCTTTGAGCAGGAGGTTGGACTAGATTATCATCTGAGGTCCCTTCCCTCTGTACTTATGATGACCTTTCCAAATACATATCTTACTCTTTTAGATAGATGAATGTAGTTCAGACATATGTGAACCCTCTTGCAAAACCTTCACAATTTAGAAAAATTGAGAGGGAAGACAAGAATACTATTCTTTCTAGAAAAATAAAATAAAACCTTGCACATTTTAAATTCCAAGCCATTAATATGGAAAGGCCTTTAAAAGTTCCTGATATGTGGTTGTTTAAAGCAGTGGAATTTGTATCATTAGTTATCAGGGGGTGATAAGCTACTGTAGCCCTAGATAAAATGCAATTTTTGCCAGAGTTCTGGATTTAAAAGCAACTTTAAAGCTCCCTGACTCAAACATTTAACCTGATTTATGGGTTCTGTCCTGAGAGAACTGAGGCTAAATTTCACTAAGATCACTTTAAAGACTTTTAAAATTAAAACCCAAATGTAGCTACTAATCTAAACATACTGTGAAATATTAATTATGCATTTTAAGTGAAAGGAATAAACAAGACATAATTTAATATGTGACATATAGTAAATCCCCAAACGTATCCTTGCTGAAGGCATTTTTTAAATAAACACTTGTTTTTAAGCCACAAAGGAATTGAAGTTGAAACCTTTAGTTACTGAGTCAGAAGCTGTTTATTGAAACAGCTTTTGGAATCACCTGTTTAAAATACGTAAACATTTCTAAAGGGTGAATACATTGAGAGAAATTAAAGTAGCCTAACATGAAAGGGAAGGAAAGATCTTTGTGCTATGTCTGGCAATATTTGCTAATGAGATAAAACTACTTAAGATTAATCGCAACTTGCAAGCCAATGTAAAATAAATTTTAAATTTGCACAAAGTTCTAATATTTCTCTCAAAATATTACACAACTGTGAAAATTCAAACCTAAACAAAAACTATATTTGCATAAATAATTGTTCGTGACCCTCTAGGTACACATTCTACATGTTTTTTGCATGTAAAAAGTTCCCTGTGCAAAGTAAGCTCTAAGCACTGCAAAACCTAAGTATCACGTATACATTCTAGATGAAACATGCAAAAGAAGAGTCTGATAATGGTGACCTCTTTTCACCAATCTCATCAACACTAGAATAAGATAGGCCAGGAAAACATTCAGGGAGTGTAAATATTACTCCTTCTTCAGAGAGTATTTTACCTTTCCAGTCCTTCTTCTGTGCAATTTGAGTACTACAGGTCCATGTGCCTCTTAACTACTGAAAAGATAAGGTGTTTTTTTACATAGAGAAAAAAGGCAAAACAAAACAACAAAAAAACCCACCCACTAACAACAACATTGATCTATGGAGTTTCTCTCATGACCTTTCTTTAATCTGGGAGATGGTGCTATCTTTCAGAACACTCACCTGGAGGATCTGGAGGTGTGCATGTACAGATGTGAATATTTAATAAGAGACATCTGTATCAGTCACGATGAGAACAGTTCAAACAGTTCTGTCTAGTATTGTTCACATTCAGCTTTTTTCCTTGGCAGAGCAACTTTAAGTAAGGGCAAGAAGTCGGTTGCACTGAAGTCTGGACTCAGAGAACCCTTTTCTCACTCAAAGTTACTCCTTTTCCATCTTTCCCACAGAGAGTTGCTGCCTTTGCCTTTTGATGCAGACATCCCAGCAATTACAAATCTGTGTCTGGATGAGTGTACAACTTATATTTCAAGCGCTCAGTACAAAACTTTTTCCAGGACCCTGTGCCACAGACCTTCAGAGTCCTGTAAGAGTACAGATCATGGGCAAACAGCAGTCAAGCTTCTTTTACTGAGTGCTCTGTATCTCCCTAGCAGCCATTCAGTTCTTCCCCTGAATTAGTCTCAGTAAACACACTTACCCCCTTCCAGCATGGATCTCTTCCACAGGGTGTAATCTTCAGGATCAGACTGGTCCAGCATAGGTCCCCCCCGGTGTCACAAGCCCTGCCAGCATACCTGCTCCATCATGAACTCCTCTCTCCATATGCCCTGACAGGAGTCTGCTCCAGTGTGGGCTTCCCACAGGGTCACAGCTTTCTTCAGGTGTATCCACTTGCCTCATATGGGGTCCTTCCTGGGCTACAGGCAGATATCTGTTCTACAACTAACTTCGTGGCTTGCAGGTGGACAGCCTGCCTCACCCTGGTCTTCACACCAAGCTGCAGGGGAATCTCTGCTCAAGTGCCTGAAACACCTCCTTTCCTAACCTTGGTGTCTGCAGAGTTGTTTCACACACATATTCACACTCTACCAGCAGCAGTTGTGCAGCTTTTTTTCCCCTCTTATCCTGGAAGTGCTACCTCTATCACTTACTGGCTCAGCCTTGGACAGTAGTAGGTCCATCTTGGAACCAGCTGGCATAGACTCTATTGGATATAAGGGAAGCTTCTAGAAGCTTCTCACAGAAGCCATCCCTTGGTACCCCTCACTACAAAACCCTTGCCAAACAAACCCAATACCCTGCTACACCAATATGTTGTACTTACAAACATGACAAGTGAACATTTTCAGAACACTCCCTCTTGGTTTGAATGTGGGGAAAGCTGACTATCAGTGCATCCAGAGGCTGTATTTTTACACTCGTGTAAACATTCTGAGTTTTCTGAAAGAATGCTGGTGTGTGCTTGCACTAGCCTTGTGTCATTAGTCAGGCCTCATAATTGCCTCTTGCTCCTTAAGCAATTAGTCAATGAAACCCCTGCAATTCTCAAGTGTAAAACCTGGGAGCTCAACAACAAATTGACTCGGTCTCTATACAATTTTAACTAAATAAGACTGTCAGACAGGCAGAAAGCAGGAAGGTTCCTGTGTTCCATATATTTCCATGTATACTGTAGTGTGCACTCTGCTCTACAGAAGTACCCCAGAAAAAGAGTGTATCAGGTCATAGGGTCCCCTAAAGCAGGGACATGCCACAGAAGTACGCTGCAGCATTCTTACAACATGACCATTTTTCCTGTGGACAAAGGGAAGACAGGGAATATGGGGCCTGTTTGGTTTTTTTTTTGGTTTGCTTTAGCAAAGCTTTTGATACTGTCTCTCACAATATCCTCTGGACAAAATATCCAGCATACAATACACATGTACATAGGCTGTAGGGGAGTGGCTTCAAGCTGTGTCAAGAGTAGTTCAGGTTGGATATTAGGATAAAACTCTTTACTGAGAGGGTTGTCAAGCAGTGGAGCAAGCTCACCAGGGGAGCGGTCACGGACTCAAGCCTATCAGTGCTCAAGAATCAGTTGGACAGTGCTCTTAGATAAATGGTTAACTTTTAGATTGCCCTGGGTGAAGTCAGGAGTTGGATTAGATGATCTTTGTGGGTCCCTTACAACTCAGGATACTCTATGATTCTGTCCTCCTCAGGCAACCATTGATACAGATCTGATAAAGAGGAGTGAAGGTTATTTGCTGTAATTACTATCTGTCTTCACTCAAAGTGTGACAACACAAGAATTGGAAGAGTCTCCTTCCCTCTGTGGGACACTGAATAGGAATCTGGTTTAGTGTTCACACACCCAGATACCTTAGTTATAATTGCTGGAATCAAAAAATCAGAATGACACATTTCCTGGGAAGCAATGACAAGACTGTGTTTTTAAGAAACAGATGCAATCTGAAAAATTGTATCCAAACATCATCATCTGTGCAGCTCCATTAGTGCAAACACTCGGGAGAGGAATCAAGAATTGTAGAGGAACAACACAGAGGTTCTGCTAGTAGGAGAAAGGTGATATTGCTGTACCCCTAAGCTTGGCTTTTCAACAGGGGATGACTGTAGTATATTTATAGTGCTTGAGTAAATGTATCCTGTAAGGTACAGACATACAGGGACAACATCCATTGAGCTGGAGAATCTTTGACCCTCTCAAATGGCCATATCTCCTTCACCCTATTGTTTCTAGCATTTCTGGATATCACTTAGCCCTGAATTAAATGAGAGGAGAGAGAGAGAGAGAGACACCATTCAACAGCCGTCACCTGAAATATGCACCTCTTTATAGCCTCCAAACCATGCTAGTGGGTGGCAGGACTTAGACCAGGAATCAATCCATGAACAGTAACAAGCCTTACAACAACCAGGCATCCTGTGAATAAAATATGTTCAGAAGAGTCTGGGTCTTGACTTTTAGCAAGAGTTCTGGATGTTTAAAAACATAATCACAGAGACACACATGCATATATATTTATACATAAGGATACCAGTGATTGCATATGATATATGACAATAACAAAAACTTTTTCCAACATCCAGTGATGAAATTTAATGGGAATAATCATGCTTAGTACCATAGGTGCATCCTATGTTGCAACCTACAGCATTTTAGCCAGTTTGTAAGCATGTGCTTTGTCATGTTACAGCCAATAGACATTCAAATAAGGACATTTAATTATTTAGCTTTTTATAAAAACATTTGTTCACTGAGTTACTAACATGCTATATGGTGATTTATACCATCTACATTTCCTGGAACAGAAAAAGAAAAATCCTGCCAATTGAAAGAGTGAACCTGGGTCAATTTACAGCAAGCATCCTGAACTCTGAAGGATGAGAAATCCTTCTGGGCATGCATTTGTGTTCAAAAATCTTTGCAATTTGTATTTCAGTGGTGACAAGTGGATGCATGGATGAAAGAGTAAAACATCCCTTTCATGCTCAGTGATACACAGGAAGATAATGTACACATTCCACAAAAGATATTGCACATCTGTGCTCTTAAAGCTTGGTTTACAAACCATCCCAAGATACAAAACTGTCTTCAGAGAAGGGGGGGGGGGGGGCATTTGCATAGTTTTTTTTTTCTTCTGTGCCTACAAGGGTTTTTTTCTGCCCAACTGCCGGTGCCCCCCGCTACAAAGATTAAGGGCAAAAACCTTTATGAAATAAAACAATTAAATTGAATGCC